>CM051838.1:14212500-14402500 GCA_028451465.1 Erethizon dorsatum | reverse complement strand
AGGGCTGGGTTTGAACACAGGGACTTTCCAATGCTAAGGAAATGACATTTGAAAGGACAGCAGAACACATATTTCACAGACGAAATGGAACTCTTGCAGCTTAATGATTTTTTTTCCAATTCTGAAAGACACTTACAAAGTTGCTTTAGCTCTTGCAGTCCCAAGGGCAAGACAGAACTTAACTCCGCAGATCTGTAATGTGACATGCAATTAATGCTCTATGAGCCGTTTGCCAGAAAAGAGTTCAATGGTCATCAGTTAAAACACTGTGATGATAATTTCAATTACTAGCTAATTTCTAGATTTGAGAATATACTTTATTTTTAAAGTATGATTACATTTCTGTCTGAGTTCTATGAACTAAGAGTGAACATCTTTGGCACTTGACTATTCAACAGAAGCATTTTGCTATAGGAAAGCAATAAATGTAGGAGACAACTGAAAAGGAAAACATGATTTTTTCTATAGTGTTGTTTGGGAAAATGAGAACATTTTTAAGAGAGTTATCTTGGCAAGTTAGCAATAGCTGTCCTAGTAATTTATTAGAGGTTTTATTATATTGCAGCAAGAAGGAAATCACTGAGGTCACTTTTAAACTGATATAGTCAAATTAAAAGAAAAAAAGCACTTTTCAAAGAAATCCAACAAGAAGAAAGATAAAAGACATGCTATTTCACTTCTTCAGTTTTGTAGATCAGAGACACTGGCCTGCCTGCATGGCAGCAAGAGGGCAGTGCAGGTGTGAAGTAGAGGTGGGGAGTTAGGTCAAGCTTCTGAGTTCATTCCAAAGCTCCCCAGGGAGTGAAAAGGCAAAAGTACATACTATACCGTGTCTGCTTTCTAAATTCTGTGTTTGCACGTTTTGATGTTTCAGAGTGATGAATGAATTTACCTTAGAAAAAAGACAAATTCCATGAAAATAAGACTTGTACAATGACAGGAATATAGTTAAGTCCTTAAAAAATTCTGATGCCAGTTATAAGAATCAACCCACTCAAAACAGGGAGATTTCTGTTACAATTGCCATCTCACCTGGTTGACCACATAGAATAGTGGAATAGGAATAAGTTACAAAGCTGTGGTCATCTTTTCTCCTAACATAGTAAATGAGTTTGAAGTCACAATTGCATGTAATGTTTTTTGCCTGGAGTTTTGAAAGGGTAAGGATTCAGCATGTTCTTTGAGAACAAAGATCCTTCTACCAGCGCCTTTTTTCTTCTTCCATTGACTTCTTTCCAAATACCTCCATATGTGCCCTGCAATTCACTTTAGAACGAGCTAAGATGAGAAGCAGACACAGGGCTTGACAAACATACTACTTCCAGATCAATCTTCACAGCTCTCTAAGTGAGGAGTGATCACTGTAAATCTTTTTCTGCAGTTGATTTATATTGTAATTAAGGCAGAGAAGAAGCACATACAAGGCCAAAAGCGGAAAAGTAGCACACATTTTTCATGAAAGTTTTTCCCCCATAAGTCAGAGCACCAGCGAGTATTAGGAAAAAAAAAATGAGAAAGTAGTCATGCTCACTGACATGATATGGGAGAATGCTCAGTCATCTGTGTTTTCTCTTTAAATGTATATATTTCAGTAGATTAAAAAAGCACATGGTGAGTTGATCTTGCAGCTTCTAAAAGCTATATTTCAGTTTTGGTGTTTTTTATTCTTTTTTTTTTAAATCAAATTATCTCCTAGTGTGATGGAATTTTTTTTAACAAGGCAGTACAGCTGTGAACACTTCACAGTGCACCCTCACAAATGTACGTCAGAGACACAATAACGACTTTTCCTATGCATACAGATCATATCTTCTGAAGGTCTAAAAAAATTCAAGATTGCATAGCTGAATGATTTTGAAGAAAGAAAATTGTGAACTTGTCTTTTATATGTAATATTACTAGATTTTTGGTGGAGAGCATTCGTAAGAACCCTTACATTGCTAGATTTTAAGTGGTATTTCAAATATTAGTAGATATCCAAAGAAGTAAGTTAAACATTCAGAAAGATGAAAGCAGTTGCAGGCCTGGGGCTGGAGGAGATTGGAAGGAGAACAGAGAACCTGGATAGTGAGGCTGCCTTTCAGGAAATGTGGTATAACTTATCTAGATTAAGAGGAAAATAATCACATCTTGGACAACATACCAAATGATGAAGGGAAATGATGCCTTACTTTTGCATATAACATAGTAATAGTTTAAAAACAGGTCTACTTATTCTAAAGAAATATAATTTAAGGGAGAAAGTATTTCTAGTGTTTTTTTTTTTTTTCTAGCCAATTAGGAAAGAAGATTCCATGTGAATCTTGCACTGAATGAATGATCATGCTCTGTGATCTTGTTAGGTTCTTGAGGGAAAAAAATCCGTGGATAATAATGGGTTCTATTTTTTTCTTTTAGGAAATTAAGGCTATTCTACCTAAAATTCAACACAAGTGATAACCTTTCCACAAATCGTTCTTGTGAATACAATTAGATAAGAATTTATTTTTTTCTCCCCAAATAATTATTGCTAATTTAATTAGCAGATTAATCCTACTTGTGTTTTTCTTCTCAGAGTACAATAAGGAGTAGGCTCACATGTTTCTCTGAGAAAAATAAAACCTTACATGTTCTGTGGTTGAAAATTTTGTGAACATTAAACACTCTATTCCACTTTTAAAGAGATATATATAAAGCATAATAGCATGGTAAATGATCTCAGATATTCTGAAATTTGAAAAATAAAGAAATCCTGCTTAATGTTTTAAAATTTACCCTTTGTAAAATTTATTGTCTACTTGACCATTTACTGGACAGCACTGATTAAAACTCCACCAGATCTATTCTGGAAAACCTGTACTGGTGTGAAGAAAAATAATTTAATTTAAGATGAGAAAAGAAAGCTGAATGGGTGAACTGCATCTATATGACCTAGGGTCATGAGACGAACACATGTACCATTCCGGGCTTACTAGAGAAACAGAATTAATGCAGGATATACAGATACTTAAGAATTTGCAAGATAGGCTGCCCACAGAGTTGGTGCGGAAGAGTGCACAAGGGCCGTCTGTGGGCTTGGCATCCAAAGGATCCAGTTGAAGGCCTGGAGCTCACTGCAGTTTTCTTGCAAGTCTGTAACAGGAGGCCTAGTCTGTGATGGAAGGCTGAAGAGTCCATGCTGGAAGCCAGAAGACAATGTCCAAGGCGAAGCTGAAGACTATAGCTTGTCCAACAGAAACAGAAGCAAGCTTTCCTTCTTCATTGCCCTGATATTCCATTCAGGCAACAAGCCTAATGGCTGGTGTCATTCACACCCAGGGTGGGGCTTCTGTCTTCAGTAAATCTCTTCAGCCGCACCCAGAACTATGCTGATTCAATTGCGTTGGGCATTTCTTACTCAAGCTCACACAATTAGTTAACTATTGCAATCCATCTCTTGACAACTTGACAACCAGACACATTTCCTTAAATCATACTTAGTCTCCGTATACAAAGTCAAGTTCATAATTATGCCTAACATGTTACAACTATGCTGCGTGCAAACAGAAATGTACTAATTTCCTCCCCAGAACAGAAGGGAAGTTTTCTTTGGGTGATGCTTACTCCTAATGTTTCATAACCTGAACATTATAGTATAGGCTTATCAGTACTTAACAGCCAATAGTAAGTCTATCAACATTATATTACATAGGAAGCATATTAGCTGGTTTTTAGAACTACCTTCTTCTACTACCCATTCTGTATTCCCTCAGCCTTCAGCAAGCACCTCAGCAGGTCTTGGTTCTTTCTCTGGTGGGGTGACCCATGCCTTCATTCCTGGAGGTTCTGGACCATTTGTTATCCTGCCTGGATTGAGTTGTTGTAGCTCCTCACTGACCTTAAAAACAGTGTGTGGTAATACTAGGAGGCCCCTTAAGGGATCTCCTGCACTCTAGGTATATTGTTCCTTTCCTGCTTTGTGGAATAATAGTCTAATTTCCCCTTGATAGTCTGAGCTAATTGCCCTAGCTAATACCGTAACTCCCTTTTTAGCTCATTTACTCAGAGGCATGAGGAGACCAAAGTGACCAGGAGGCTTAGCTTCCAGTTCAATGGAATCATTGTGCTCCCTAATATAAGCCTTCTCTCCTCTGGAACTAAGACTTCTAGGCCAGCAGAGTATAAGGTTGTGGGAACAGGAAGCAAAAATTTTGCTAGTGCATCACCAGGGGTAATGGTGAGTGGCACCATTTCCACTCCCGCCCCTTGAATCCTGGATGCATGAATCCCAGCTATGGGAGACACAGTGAAAGTTCATTAAAAGTATATACAGCCTTTTGAGGAACCTGGCCCCAGCCCTGCGAGCTATGGCCACCTAACTGGAGCTGCAACTGTCTTCAAAAGATCATTCCACCTTTCTACCAATCCAGCTGCTTCTGGATGGGGGCTTAGATGTTATTGGAGTTGTCCAGTGACAACTGAAATCTATGAACAAGGAACCGCATCAGCAAGACTGAAGTAGCGACAGGGTGTAAGCTCCACATATGTAGAATAGGTCCTTTTCTTTGTATTTCATAACCTGACACAGTAAGAGACACACAGAGCCTGCGGATTTATTTACAGATGAAATCTCACAGGTAAAGTTAAACACACAATCACTAATAAACACGGATGGGTGCTGAAGTTATAGGAAATTACCATGTACAGTACAGAGGGTTTTGAGAGCTCTGGACTGCAGAAATGAGGGGTTGCCTTTCAGAAGCTGTGCATTATACACAATTTAAATCCGAAGTATAGATTTCTCAGGATAAAAGTATACAACTAGCCAGTGATTTATTGGCATCTTTTAAACCTACGCTACTCCAATGTATTTTCCCCCTTCCACTTCTGCCTCCCTTCCTACTCTATTCTTTCCTTCATCCATTCTTTATTAAATATGTGTCATATTTAAGCCATGGAAGTTCTCAATAATTTTTGTTGTAGCAAGTTTGCACTGCCGATGTGTTTATATAGGATAAAGACACTATGAGGCTCATGAGCACACAAAACAGAAAACAAATCCGTGCCCAAAATGGTTCTAGTGACAGAGGGGATGTATAAATAAAGGCAGTCTGCTCCACGCGAGGTAAATTACGGACCTTTGGAACCGGAGAAATCTTCATGTAGGAGGTAGCTATGATAGTTCCCGAGCTATTCTTCCCAGCAGAGGAGGGAGCTTGCTAAAGTCATAGGGCTTTTAGAGCCTGAGCCTGGTTATAATTTTGAGTGGTTCCATCCAGCTTGATTGTTGAATGTGGGAAGGGTGTGGTTGCAAACATATTTGGAAAGGTAGACAGAAAGCAGATGATAATAAATAGGCCACCTCACGGTCATCGGCTTTCAGTGACAGAGACTCACAGATGGGCCCCTTTAAAGGATTGCCATTTCAGTAGTGATGTGGCTGTGAGGTAAGATTTGATTTCAGCAAGTCACTCTAGCACTTACATATGCTACTCTGAAGGGTATGTGTTTTCCCAACTTTGCTTAGGAGCCACCTTCCCAATGAACTTTATGGCTCTGTTGGAAAGTTTCTTGCTCTGATTATAAAACAACAGTGGTAGCTGAGTGTATCTTGATATCAAAATTGAACCCATTCAAATGGTCATGTGGGATGGAATGTGTTTGTTGAGGGTTTTAAAGGTAGTGCTAAAGTTGTTATTAGCCATGTAGGCATAACTAGACTTCACAGAGATTGGGAAGTGATTTGTTTATATAAGTTTGGGACACTTAAAGTCATTCTACTTAGTAATCTTATGTGAGTTTTCTGATGTATATAATTTGTGACTATGAACATTCTCCCTTAAATTTGAAGTTTTTTGTCAATTATTGCAATGTATTTTAAATTACCGGCGAGATAAAGTTGGGCTTGGAAAATAGGCTTACGTAAACCAATTTAGCAATCCATTTTGGTTTTCATATAGAAGCTTTATATTTTCCTACATACTGTCTTTGAATTTCCCCAACATTCACTTTAGTAAAAGCATAATTTGGAGAAGATCACATGGTGTAACATATTGAAATGCTTTAGAGTCCTAACTAAATGACTTATTTGACAGGAAAGACCTAAATCTAAAGAACAATGCATTCTAGAATTTCTGCACATTTTGATTTCTGTGTAGCCAGCCCTCTGTTTTTGATGTTTATATAGTATTTTCCTTGTGTTCCTGTAGCAAAAACTATGATTTGTTATTCTTTGTTCTGTACTTGATGGCAGATGGTTTTTTTTTCTTTTTTTTGGTGGGTACCGGGGGTCGACCTCAGGACCTGGCGCGCCAGCAGGCACCTGTGCCGCTGAGTGATATCACCGGGCCTTTTTTCGTATGTGGGTTCCGGGAGTCAAACTCAGGACCTCATGCTTCCAGGCAGGCGCTTACCCCACTGAGCCATCTCACCGGCCCAAGATGGTTCTGAATGTTGATAGCAATTGAGTTCAATTTTAATTGGGCTTTTAAATGTGCTCTTCTCATTTTTCACTATTTTACATAGCATAATTTTAATTTCCTTTACCTTACTAGTTTTAAAAGCTGTAGGAAAACCATCTCTTGCATAGAATTACCTTCATTCTGTATGGTTTATGAACTACTTTTGCTCACTTTGTACCTGGCTATGGGGAGAAGCAGCAGTAAAATCTTGATTGTGTGTTGCCTTGTCCTTCAAACCACTGAAATCCCCAGATAATTTACAATGATCCTTAAACAACTCCCGAGTTCCATGCTTTCTTGAGAATGGAGATTGTATGTGCTCTCCTTTATTCTTAGAATTGGGTCCATTGGTTGGTCTTTTTTTTTTTTTTTTTTTTGGGCTACTCTACAGATCTGCTGAATTGAATTATTATTATTATTAGCAAATAAAAGGGAAACGGTCACTTTGACCTGACTTTTTAAAAGATCTTTCTCTATTAATATCTTTAAGCAATTTGACTATGAAGTTATATTTCTTTTTGTTTATAGTATAACTTATAGGTGGAAAAAATTCAGCCATGATTTTTTTCCAAATTTTTTTTTCTGTTTTCTTCTCGCTTTCTTCTCTTTCTGGGATTAAACAATCATATATATTAGGCCAATTGAAGATATCACACAGTTAACTGCTACTCTTTTCCTTCTTAAAAATCTTATATGTCTTTTTATCATCTTGGATATTCTTCATTTCCTAAACCTTCAAATTCACTAATCTTTTAAATGTAATATTGAATCGGCTATAAGTCCTATCATATGGAACGTTTATCTCAGACATTATAATTTTTATTTCTAGAAGTTAAATATGGTTTCTTTTTATATCTTCAATGTTTTAACTTATGAACATGAAAGACTTGTTTAAGAACTTGTTTCTTAACTATCTTCTGTATCAGTTCTATGCCAGTCTCAATTTATTAATTTTTCTTCTCTTTTTTGGTTGTATTTTTTTTTTTTTTGCTTTTTTGCATTTCTATGATATTTTGTTTAATGCCATACATTCTGAACTTTACCTTCTTCGATGCTGGGTATTTTTATATTCCTATAGTTTTGAGATTCGTTCTGAGATGAAGTTAGGTTACTGGGAAGTACTTTGATCTTCCCGCGTCTGGCTTTTAAGATTTGTTAGGTGGAACCAGAGTTGTGTTTAGCGTAGAGATAATTTATCCCCACTGCTGAGCAAGACTTTTCCGAATACTCTACCCAGCTCCCCATGAATTATGAGGCTTTTTTAATTCTGTCTGGTAGGAACAGGTCTTGTGTAACATCCAGATATGTTGTCACTTACATTTTGTGTGACTTTTCTTGGCCTGATGTAGTTTTGCAATAAGTGTATACAACTGAGAAAGTTATTAAGGAAGGCCTCTGGAAAGCTCCAGGCATCTAAACTATGGCTTGTAAGCTTTCTCAAGGCAGCAAACTTGGACAATTTTAGGGCTCATCGCATTTGTTCCATGTCATTTTGGTCTTGGTCGGATCACTGCCATTCATTGATTAATGTCCAAAGTCTTGAAAACTGTTATTCTCTGTGTGTGTGTGTGTGTGTGTGTGTGTGTGGTTGTTTGAGGCGGAATGGTAAATAGGATCTCTGTTATTTCATCTTAACTGAAAGTGGAAGTTTCATTCAACTTCGATTACTTACGGTAGTTTCTTCTGAGTTCTCACAGCTGCAATTACTCCCAGAAATTGGTGATGTGGATGTGGGACCCCACTGTGTGAACCTTTCACAGCCTCAGCTAATAGAGTTAAAAGTGGAACCAAGTTAGCAGGTAAGGTTAGATCTTAGAAAAAGTTTTCGTGCGTAATTCTAGGGACTTTGGGAGACATACTGCTCCAAAGAAGAACGTTACAGAGGATTCTATAATACATAGATGTAGTGGTGGTGAATATAAAGTTTTAAACTTCCATAGCTGACGTTTCCTAGATATAGCTGAGTACCTTCTGGATAATTTTAATTCCCAGTAATATGCCTATAAGTCCTAAAATACTTTTTCTATGTCAGAGCATCTCCGGTTCACGAGACCCATCACCTCCTCCACACCTGTCTAGAATGTCATTATTTAAAGGAACCTCACTTTCCTTCAGTTTCAAATTTGAAATCAACTCCATTCATCCAGGCTCTCCCCTTCTTCTCTGTTTGAATTACTTATCAGGTTGTCCTCATCCTTTCATGAGTTTGTGAATGATTTTACCTTCAGCTAGGTTAACTGCTCTACACTCAGCCTTTACACAGTGACTCTTTGTTGCTAGGAATTCTTAGAAATCCTGTTGGATAATAATTTAATTAGCTTATGAATACTCCTACGCCTTTCCCCAAATTTCTATGAATTCCTGCTGTGCTGATGTCTGCATTGTGCCCTCTAGTTATAATTCAGGTTCTATTCACCATTAAATTGGCCACATTTGTGTATCATTTTACCACAGTGAGTGTGCTATGCCTGCATCTCACCATACTAACCTTGCCTTGGAATTCATCTCTTCTCCTTATCTTTCCTAATAAAAATATTTTGTGTATGGTAGCCAAAATTACTATTTTTTTTTTACTATGTGTTTTGAGATTGTGAAGGTGGTGGAGAATTATATCATTTCAGTACAGAGTATGTATTTGACATCGTTGTTCTCAAAGTCTCCCTTAGCCATTTCTGCCAACTTGGGCCCCAGCTTTCCACAGTATTGCTCCTCTGTCTTAGTCTCCACCCGAGGAATTCTCCATTCTTCTCTACCCTCCCCCTCATGCAATAAAGTGATTAATCATGAGAGTTTTTATATCATTCAAATATGTTTGAATATACCTGAAATTCATGGCTGGAAATAATTCATTTATTTAAAACTTTAGCCTTAGGAAACAATATTCTCTTTGAAAGGACAGGACAAGTCTATGTTATTTTTTTATGATTAAAAAAATCAGAGTTGATGTAAATCAGAGCAATTGATAAGCGTGAAAATATAATTTGGCTCAGTGATTTTCAACTTACTTTCTTCACAAGTAAACATCCAATGGAGGGCTGGTGAGAGAGCTCAGCGGCACAAGTGCCTGCTGGCAAGAGCGAGGTCCTGAGGTTGACTCCCGGTACCCACATTAAAAAAAAAAAAAAAATCCAATGGATACTCCAAATGAAATGGTGAATGAGACTAGTATTATTTTATTTAAAAATGATGATACCACCACAACAAAATATAAAATTTGTTTTATTGTAAAAATTATTTGAAGAAAACATGAAAGTTTTCTTAATTAAGGAATGTTAGAAAACTGATACTGCTTTGTGCAAAATCAAAGTTATTTGCAGTAATTCAAAGCTAATTTTATTTATTTATTTATTTATTTATTTATTTATTTATTTATTTTTTGTGGGTACCAGGGGTCGACCTCAGGACCTCGCACGCCAGCAGGCACCCATGCCACTGAGCGATATCACCGGCCCTTTTTTCATATGTGGGTTCCAGGAGTCGAACCCGGGCCCGCACGCTTGCCAGGCAGGCACTTATGCCACTGAGCTATCTCACCGGCCCTCAAAGCTAATTTTAATAAAATAAATATATAACATGTTTAATAGCATAAGGAGATATGTAAGAATTGCTCCAAAACATAGGAAAAGGGTTAAAACTTTTAGGTACAACTTGGGCTTAGTGCTATTTAAATTTTTGTGCAAGTAAGAGAAAGTGAAAATGTATTTGATAGTGTCAAATATTTGAATAAAATTTCAAAGTTGAGTAAAGAGTGTCTTGCAAATTGGAAACATGCATTTCCATGATTGCCATCTTACAAATAATTAGATTTACATGTTGTAGTAATTATTAATAACTATATTTCTCTACATTCTTCAGAGATATTTATGATATAATAAAGCCCATTCTGAAATATTTAAGAGAATTTAAATCTTAAAAAGAGCTTATGTGAAATCTGTGGGACAAACAAGTTTTAGCTAAATAGACTTATAGATTATGGGAATAAAAATACTTTGCTATATAGTAAGTGTCTGAAAGCATCACTTTCTGAATTGCTGCCAGAATATAATGGTTTCTCATTTCTGTAAAATGTTCAGCTAATGTAACTACAAGCAACTCTTAATAAAATGATTTACTGTGGTTTGTTGCTTTTAGGGCTTATTTTTGCTTTACACCTCTGCAAAGCAAGCATATTTTGTTTTGTTTACAGATTTTTGCTGTTTCTACTGTTGGACCATTATCTGTCTAAGTACTACATCTTTATTTTATCAAAAGAAAAAAGTAGTCTATAAAAGGAAATTTATTAATCTGGCCAGTAGTAATTGCTTCAAGATCCATTAATAGATCTATTCTTTTTTATTTGATTGATAGCTATGTTAACCTATGTAAATTTTCTGGGATTTAATCTTACTGAAATTATTCTCTTTGTGGGATAATCTGGAGGCACCATGGATCATATCTTTTATTTTTATTTTTTTATTAGGATGTGCTTGCAGTACATAATGGTTACATTTATCATTGGGACATAATACATCTTAGTTCTTTTTTTTTTTTGTCTCCTTCCCTTTCACTTCTTCCCTGCTCCCGCCAATTCTTCTTGCCCTCCCCATTTGCAAAAGCTCTATTTCCATTTTTTAAAATTCAGCTCTTTTTTTAAAATCCCCTTTTCCCTTTCTTCCCTCCCCCTTTCCTCCATCTTTTGTTTCCCTTCCCATTTGGAAAAGATATTCTTACTTCCTAATATATTTTTTTTCTACTGATTTATATTTTGGGAGAGAAATATTTAAACTTGTGTATCTCATTTATAAGACCATATCCTTTTACGTAAGTTTATTATGTTAACTAATCATATTCAGTATTTTTTGCACCTATCAATTGGCCTACCTGGTGAAACAAAAGTGGTAATGAGCTTTAATTCAAAGCTACAGACTTGGTTTCTGGCTGAAAGTCATATTTTTTACAGAGAAAAATCATCTCATATATACAGACTTCATTAATATCTTTTGCCATTTGTCTTTTAAATGCAGCTTATATGTACCTTACCATTCGTAAACTATAGCTCATCTTAACTAATAGTAACATAGGACAGGTATTTATATCATTTTTCAATGCATTTTTGTTATTCAAAAAAATTAGTCACATAGCCCAACTTAAAAATGATGAACAAAATATCCTTTTAAAAATGTTACATATAATAACGAAATAATTTATAAGTCCTCTTAACTGGTATATACTTAGATACTTTTTCTTCTTTTTTCTTGTAAATCAACATAATGGTGTAATTTTTCACTGTTAATTTTGCAGTGTTGAAATTATTTTTTCAACAGATTCCCTTATTTTTGAGCTCCAATCTTTTTTCTCTTGTATATTTACTTCTGAATGACATTATAGGTAAATGAAAATTTATAATAGTTTTTTAATATTCACAATTTCTAGAAATATTAATTCATAGCCTTTGTTTTACATATGCCTCATAAGTTTTTGGCTTTATACAATATCTTAAATTTTCTTAGTCTTACAGGCACACTGGTACCAGGAAAATTAATACACAAGAGATCTCCCAAATATGATTTTTACAAAATAAGTTGTCCTCTGTCTGTCTTAAAAGCCGATTACCTCCAGGGCATGTCTTGTAAAACTTTTTTTTCTTCAAGTAAACTGAATCTGATATTGCTCCTAACACTGCTTTGGTTTAATTGTCTATTAATCAGTTAAATAGCACCTTATTTCCTGGTTGCTATCTCAGGTAATCCTTTGATAAAGCTCGCCATTTTATTCATCAAACATTTATAGAGACGATATCAAAATAGTTTTCTCCTATTAGGAGAGAAAGTGGTTTCTTTAAGACACTGTGCAGGGTATAATGCTGAATAAATAATGAATCCTGCCCTCTAGGATTTTAAAAACTTCTGAAAAAGATATGCTGAGTCATGAGTTGCTTAACTATGAGGCAAGATCTAAGAAATACATTTTTAGAAGATTTTATCAGTGTAAACACCAGTGTGTATTTACGCAAACCAAAATGGCTAAGACATTTCTAAGTAAAAGAATCTTGCGGGACACCACTGTCCACGTTGTCTGTCATTGAGTGAAACGAAAGCAGGACCCATCTGTTATACATCATATGTACATAATGAAGGCACATATTATGTAAATGCCATATATACATATTATATATATATATTAAATAATATGCATTTTACATTGTACTGGCATTATTGAGAATAGAAAGCTAAATATGGTTTTATTTTCAGGAGTCCAAGCTATATGACAAATGAAAATCAAACTGCTGTGCTTTAAAACAACAATAACCATGATAGAGGTATAAAAAAGTAATCTCTGGAGACACAAAAGCAGGAAGAATATTCTCAATGTTACAAGAGCTAAGGCTATACTGACAGAATTGGGAAGAAGTGGCAGGGAAGGTTTCCAAGGAACAGGATGCAGTATTAGACCATGCCCAAGAAGGAAGGAGATCTGTCTCTTGGTTCTCAGTCCCCATCTTTTTTTTTTTTTTTTTTGTGGGTACCGGGGGTCGACCTCAGGACCTCGCGCGCCAGCAGGCGCCCATGCCGCTGAGCGATATCACCGGCCCTTTCTTCGTATGTGGGTTCCAGGAGTGGAACTCGGGCCCTTGCGCTTGCCAGGCAGGCGCTTACGCCGCTGAGCCATCTCACCGGCCTTCAGTCCCCTTCTTTCCCTCAACTCAGAGGTTGTTCAAAGAATATTTGCTTAGCAAAAAAAGGAATAGAGGTAAACATATAACGAATAGTAAAAGACAATGCTTGTTGAATTTCCAAACTAGGATTCTTAGTTATTGAGTGCTATATCCAGTTAAAGAAAAGTTTCGTCATTTCCACTCCTTAATTACCTCTGAAATGCTGTTCTTTATCTCCAGTGACATTACATCACTGTGGCCTACTAACTGTCCCGACTGAATTCTGTACTGCAGTTCCTCCAAGTGGACCCTGATTAGTTCGGTAAGTTCAGAAAATGAAACCTCTACTGTACCTTACACACTTCTCTACCAACACGCTGCTTTCCACGTATCGTCACAGAAGCATTCTAAAACCAAAGTGCTAGTGTCTTCGTGCTTCCTAATTTCTTTTGGTCAACAGAAATTTGTATAAGTTTTCATTGTCTCAAGGTATTCAGTAATAGGTGCTGCATAAATACAAATGTAGTGTCTATTTCCATATCTCCTTTTCTTTATTCTCTTCTATTCTCATTCTTCTTCAGACTAAATATCCTCAGGAAAAAGTCCAAGCTTCTTTTCATGCCACACAGCTACCTGCACGTTCCTGTTATCTTTCTATACTCGCCTGTAGTTGTAACCCAATCACATTCTACAGTTGTACATTGCTATTGTAATTCCAGGAATGTGCATGGCTCTTTCAAGTTTAGGTCTTAGCATTCTCTTTGCCTTTTGTCTTGAAAAGTCTTCCTGCCTCTCTCTTTTAACCTGGAATTGCATTTTTCACACTACATTGACATTTCCTCTAATTTTATCCTTTTAATATTGTGGATAACATTTTCTTTCCCTAAGAGTAGAATCTGAATTTGGTTTATAGTTAAATCTTCAATGCTACAGTGACATTCAATAAATGTTTATTAAAGTCATGAGAGGTTTCTATTTTACACACGCACACACACACACACACGCACGCACACCTTCTCCCAGATCTTTGCCATGCCTCAGCATTTTCAGGATTTTTAGAAGTAATTTGTCTGTTCATTACTTGGTATACTCATTATCTCTTTTACTTAGCCTTTATAATTTGTGTCACTTGAATTTGCTGATTGGCTTCTATTCACATTTTCTAAGTGCTCCATAATCTCTTTTGACTTTATGTAAATTATCATTATCTGAAAGTATTTTGTAATAGGTGCTGCTTAACTACAAATACAGTCACTGTTCTCTTTTCTAATAAAATATTTGTATTAAAATTTCCCTCATGAGTCTTTCTTATATTTGCTTTATTTTCTTTGCTAGTTATCAGAATTCTTTGCTAGTTATCAGATGTGGCTTGTTTTCACAACAAATTAACAGAATACAAGAATAAATTCACAAACTGCAGGTTTACCACAGAAAAATCATTTTGCCTCTTTCCTTTCACTAATAGTAAAATAACTAAAATCTTTGCTTTAAATAAGTGGCTATGGGAAGTCTCAAAGAAAAATAACCATACATTAAATAGCAAGATGGTAACATTCCAGGCTAAATTTGCAAGTTGAAACTACAGGCTAAATTTTCAAATTCCTAAATTAAAAATATACACTCATTGCAGACAGCTATGAATTCTACAACTGAAAAAAACCCACACCTCAAGGATATATGCTGCAGTCTGAATATTTGTGTGCTGCCCCCATTCATATATTGAAATCCTATTTCCCAAGGTGATGGCATTAAAGAGTGGGGCCTTTGGGAGCTGACCAGGGCACAAGAGTGGAGTCTTCAGGATTAGGACTAGTGTCCTTATAAAAGAAGTTCAAGAAATGTCCTTGGCCTCTGGCACCATTTGAGGGCCCAGGGAGAAGGTACCTCCACCAGACACTGAACCTGCCAGCACCTTGATCTTAGACTTCCCAGTTCCCAGAACTTTGAGAAATAAATGTTGTTTGCTTAGGAGCCATCCTGTCAAAGCTCTCAGATGCAGGTGCAGACAATGATAACCGCAATCATAAGACCTTTTCCTCATGGCTTTTGTTAGATGGTACTTAATTAGTCCTGTAACTTGGTCTACTCTACTTTCTCCTTGGATGGGGGACAGGCTTCCCCTGGGCTGAACCCACGCTGGAGGTACTTTGCTGGGGTTTTTGCCTTTCCCCCCCGATTTTCTCTTTATTCACTAACTTTCTCAAAGTTCATCCACTTTACTGGTGTCACAGTCTGACCACAAAACTTGCTCCTATTGTCCTTCTTGGGTATTTGCAGGACAATCAGTATTTCAGTTGCCCACAGGTTATCTCTGGATGGTTTTGTTCTCTTCTTATGCTCTGTGGAACCTAAATGCAATGAATTCTTCATGTCCCTTGAAGTAAGGACCCTAATGATTATTATTTTAGTTATCCTTAGCTACAAATATAGGTTTATTTTGTCATTTTGTTATTGTTTTTCTCCTCTATTTCGTCTAAGGCATCCATTATTTTAATAAGTCAGTCCTGCAATCATGCCTTTGAAATATCTATTACTTTTCCCTTCCAAAATATTCTCACTGAGAATACAGCTTAGATGAGTTGCTTTTTAAGATGTCACTGCTAGACTTTAACTCTTTAAATGACAATTCACTATTAGCTACATGAAGTATTTTCTCCTTTGCCTGTCTTTCATGACCTTCCACAAAATCCACAATTCTGTGTCTTTCTGTGTCTCTGTTCCCCACTCTCCCCCAGCCCTAGCATAACTATCTGCAGCAGCATGTTCATCAAGCAGAGTCTGGACTTGGAGTCAGAAAATACGGAATTTAAATCTGGCTCTAGCATATATGAGCTATGCATGTCACGGGGGATGGTTCAAATATACTCGTTGAGAGTTAATTTTCTGTAAAATGGGCCTAACAAAATATTATTTACCAGGGTTATTTGTGACAGCCCACTTAAAATAAATGCAAATTGAAAGGATAAAATACCGCAGAAACTGAACCAATGCAGTATTGCTGGAACTCATTACCTACTCCCTGATGCTATCTATCTGCATTGATACAGCACAACTTCCTCTACATATTCACAGGAAGATGGTAGAATATGCTAACATTGAATGTAAAATGAGTAACTCTTTATTCAAAATATATGGAAGAGATTACTTTTTTCTGCCTGAACTTTCATAAAGAGACATAACAGAGGCACGCAAAACCTTTTCTGTAGGATCATTCTTATTTAGAATATCTCAAGATAAGTACATTTCTAAAGAAGTAAGGAAAACTAAAAGGGGAAAGAAAAAGACATGAGATAAGAAAAAGTAGTTTAGATGCAGTGAAGATAACATTTTATAATCCAACTTCAGCCCTGGATTTTGACTTTTGAATGAATCAGTTGGCTGAGAACTTTTTGATCTCAAACAGGGAAAGATGCCAGCTGGCAACTCTAGAGGCTAAGTGCTGAGATCCTCCTAGTTGTACAAAAAGCTTTTTAATAAGAAACACACATTTAATTTATTACAAAAAACGTGGGGAAGAAGCCAATCATGCAGTCTTGCAGTACTTGCAGGGAATCATGGTTAAAGGCCTATGAGATGATAATTTTGACATATATAAGGAATTTTGATTTCATGCTTTGCTCACTGCGCTGCAGATGTTATTTGTTTGTATGTTTGCTTTTTGCATCCAAAATGGTGTGATGTCAACATAGCAGCAGGGTGTAAGATCAGCCCTGCAAAATGCAACTCTCTTGTAAACAATGTGAGTAACATCTATAGGCATTTGAATCGGGAGAGTGTAGATGAGAGGCAAGCAATGAGGGATTTTGTCAGCCCTTTTTATCCATTGATTCTGCATTCAGAGATTCAACCAACTGTGAATCAAAAATATTTGAGGAAATATTGCATTTCCACTGAACATACAGACATTTTTCTGGTCATTATTTCTTAAACAGTACTATACAACATCTGTTTGCATTGCATTTACATTGTGTTAGGTATTACAAGAAATGACGAGGTATTAGAGAGGATTTAAAATATACGGGAAGGGGCCGGTGAGATGGCTCAGCGGCTTAAGCGCCTGCCTGGCAAGCGCGAGGGCCCGAGTTCGACTCCCGGAACCCACATACGAAAAAGGGGCCGGTGATATCGCTCAGCGGCACGGGCGCCTGCTGGCGCGCGAGGTCCTGAGGTCGACCCCCCGGTACCCACAAAAAAAAAAAAATATATATATATATATATATACGGGAAGATATGCATAAGTTATACCCAAACACTACCTTATTTTGTATGAAGAATTTAAGCATCCATAGACGATGGTATGATGGGGCTGGTGTCTTGGAACCAATCCTAAGGGATAACAATACTAAACTACAATTTATGAATTAGGGAGTCTTACACTCATCAACTAATGTTAGCCTATTTCCTTAATGCTGCAAATCAACATTAATATATTACGATTTTAGAACATTGGATGCCATATTGTAGATTTTGTAAGAAATATGCTCAATAGAAGTAAACGAAGATACAGAACAACACTGCACATTTCATAATTTTATACTAAGCAGTCAAGTTTTCATTCGGTTAGGTCATTTGATTCTCTGCAGGTGGCTATGCCTGTCTCTGAAGAGAGAGCCCCGAGTCACATGTTATACAAATGAAACACAATTATCTTTGTGGGTAGCATCGTATGATTTGGAACAAGTCTTTAGGTCTAATATAAAGATCCTTCAAATAAATCATCCCGCTAAGCTTCTGTGGCCCCAAACTCCTAATTTAAAAATGTTGATAAATGAAGTACCTCTTTAGTTAATAAATGAAGTATCTCTTTAGTTATCCTTTGTCAGCAACATTCATTTTAATGGAAAGTGAGTTTACAGGGTTACATGATTGAACTACTGAGCCAAGTCAGTGTTGGCAAATGATGGGCTAAATTATTGATGTTACACACTAATGAATTCTGATGAGAAATAAAACACAGACATTACGTTTCAAGTGGTTCATAATTATTTTTGTACTTTAAAAGCAATTTTATTCTTTTTCCAAATCATACTAGTTCTGTAAAACAAAAATATAGTTAGTGATTATACCAAAATTATTGAATTTGTGGCAAAAAATGCTCTTGTAAGTTTTTATTTCTCTGAAGATAATGTTATTCACACTAGGTTTCTGATTTCCTTGTATACTTCCAGGAAAAGATAATTAAATTAAATGTCTAAATTTTAAAGCCAGTGTGTTTAAATAAGATAATCTGCTTTGCAACCATGGGTAGCATTCCAATAGATGTACTTATAGTCAATGATATATCTTATCAATGTGTGTACTGGAGTTATGTTGAAATATCCTAATCCAGGTAATGACAAATACAGAAGGACTTGTATGGTGTATCTTTATTTTGGTAAAGAAGCTATCTTCAAATATGGGGTACAGAATGTGGTGTGGTCTCCAATGACAGATGTTTGACAAACTCAGGGCTTAGTGGCAATATGTAAAACAGGTTGATATTCAGCTAAAGAACGAAGAGGTCTATCTGTTCTGTAAAGTAAGAACAGTAGCAGTAGTATTTCCTCACCAAAAAACCTGAAGTGTGTGAGTCCAGGGCTGAGTTAGAGTACAGTATCTCGAACATGGACTCACTTAAGGGGCATTAGGGTAGGGATCACAGCTGATGAGGCGTTAGTTCAAAAATTCAGCAGTTGCTGGTGGAGTCTTTGAAAAAGTACCTCTGCTCTCTCCAGCTCTGCTACCAAACCCCGCAAATGGAGTAACAGGCTCTCTTCTGTCACAGAGGTTTGTTATGATTAGGAAATCAGCTATTTATGAAACTGAAGTCTGCTATGTATACATAAGGTAAATTTATTTTTCGTATTGGTTTGGGCTCTAATTCATTTTAGGGAGATCGTAAGAATTAGTTTGGAAAACATTTCCTTTGTCAGCTGAGGTACATGCAAGATAAAGAAATGAAAAGCCTTTTCAAATCAAGATTTAGTCATGGTAGATGATTTCCCCCTTACGGTAACATGTGCAAGTTCTTAAGAATAAAAATCCAAAACTGAAACTTCTTTCATTGTGCGGATTGAGATAGGATATACAGCGCATAATACTTTATTTCTTACTTGGTGCATCCTTTTTATAAGAAACAAACAAAAATGACCTTCTGAGCCTTAACTCTGTAACACACTATTTCCATGTTAAGATTTACTAAGTCCTTTTCTTTATCTTTCTAATTGTATCTTTATCTATGATCTATCATAGACTTGGTGCCACTTGGAAATAACAAAGCTACTTCAAATTTTGTTTTTTTAAAAGCATTTTCTCAAAATCTTACTCTAATATTTTCCTCTTGTTACAATGGCACTGTTCATTGTTTTACAGTCATGATACTTTTGAATGAAAAATGGTGTGTCTGAGTTAATCTCACATCAAAGCAGCATCATTATATAATAATGATGCTAAGTTGTATGAAAAATACCTACTGGATATGCTCCATTAGGCACTGATTTTCAAACTTAAAGTTCTGTCTTTGCAAAACTCATCTCCCCCACACCACTGACATGGCTCCTCCACTTGAAAAATGTACTACTGGCATTAAGTGAATTAGGAAAAAATAAAAAATGCTAGGGTTGTTGTAAAGTTTAAAAAATAATCAGAACCCATAAAATTTTATCTTTCAAATAAAACCAATCAGAAATATACTTATTTTATTTTAAGATAAAAGAAGGAATATATTTGATTTAATATGTTATTTAACATAAAGGGGTGGGGAGTTTAATTCATTGGAGTTTAGTACTGATATATGCTTTATTAGCAGCCTGAACCTGCATCATGTTGATGTACCTGTGAAATGAATACATGTTCATCTTTCATATCTACATTTGAAGTAAGGTTCTCCTTTATCTTAAATAGAAAGAAAATAGGCAATGTGTTATTACTGTCGTTACACGGCCACACGTGGAAGGACTCCAGCTATTCTGAGAGAGAAAAAGAGTCAGAAGATCAGTACCACACGATGAACAAAACCTAAAAACAGGACAGCGAAGGGTTAGAAAGAAAGTGAAACTAAGGTAAAATAGGAATAGAAGTAAAGAGTTTGGGGAAGAAGAAACTCTTAACTAAACTTAAAGGGTCAATTTGGCAATGAGGTAAGTATATGAAAAGAATACAACAGACACAATTACTTTAATAGGAAGAATTTTGTGTACTCAGCTTTTTTCTCAGGATGTTCCTAGGTGCTCTCCCAGGGTCAATATGCTAACTGTTAAGTCAGGTGCTAATTAAGCAATACATCCCCTAAATTGGGCCCACTGGAGATTATTACACGGACCTCACTCTGTATTCTTCTCTACCCAGGCTTATGCCCACTAGTACGAGTCTTCAAAATCTACCCCATGGAAACTATTCAGCTTTATGTCTCTTCAAGGGTCATTTTTATCATATGGTATTAATCTAGGGTGAACTTTCTTAATTCTGTTCAAAATATTTTCTAATTTCTTTATAGTTAATTTTTAGAAGTCTGTGATTTTACTTCCTGCTATTTGGTGGATTTTTCAAATATCTTTTAATTAATCATATCTAATAATTTCATTGTGGTTGGGAAACATATTCTTTATTATTTCAAGCATTTTAAATTAAGAGTTGTTTGATGATGTGGCATATCATCTGCATGTGGAAATGTTCCACATGTACTTTAACATAATGCATATCCAGCCATCTTTGGAAAGATTGTTCTCTAAATGTCGGTTAGATTTAACTGGTGGTGTTCAAGTCTTCCACCTTCTTACTATTATTTTCCTTCATGGTCGATCTATTCCTGAAAGAGGATTCCTGAAATCTCAAACTATAACTATAATCTTTTTTTTTTTTTTTTTGTGGGTACCAGGGGTCAACCTCAGGACCTTGCGTGCCAGCAGGCGCCCGTGCCGCTGAGCGATATCACCGGCCCCTTTTTCGTATGTGGGATCCGGGAGTCGAACTCGGGCCCTTGCGCTTGCAAGGCAGGCGCTTACGCTGCTGAGCCATCTCACCAGCCCAACTATAATCTTTTAATTTCTACATTTCTACATTTCTTCTCAACATTTACTCTATATACTTTGAAAGATTCTTATTAGATACATACATATTTATACAGGTGCTCGATGAATTGGTTATCTTCATGAAATTACCCTCTTTATTCTTGGCAATATTTCTAGTTGTGAAGTTTCATTTATTTAATATTAATATAGCTTGGTGACTGTATTATGCTTGATGTGTCCTTTTACTTTTCTGTCTTTATACTTTCAGCCTGTCAGTCACTTTATTTTAATGTTATGTCACTTATAACCAATATGAAATTGTGTGTTGTCTAATGTGACTACACTATTTGTTAATTGATGTTTTTAGTCCATTCATATTTAATATAATTTTTGATATGGTAGGATTAGAGTCATCAATTTTTTATTTCTCCAAAATTTAACATGTTTTAGAATTTCCAATTTTCTTTTCCTAATTTATTTTCATATAATTAGTTTTAATATTCCACGTTAATTATTTTATTGGCTTTTAAGCTGGATTTTTAAAATAGGTATTACTATGTGTCTCCTTAATTTAATTTCTATAGTGTCAATATAATAACACTTTATATTAAATTTAAGATGTACAACAGAATAGTTCTGTTCATCCTTTTATCTTTTATACTATGGCTCTCATTTATTTTGTACTTACACATGTTTTACATCCTACACTACAATGGTTCATTTTGTATCCAAATTTAGTTGTCTTTTTAATGGATCAAAATGATAAAGTCTTTTTTATTTTTATTTTTTTATTTTTTGAGACAGGGTTTCCCTATGTAGTTCAGATTGGCCTCGAATTCATGGTGATCTGCCTGCTTCAGCCTCCAAAGTGCTGGGGTTACAGTCGTGTGCCACCACACCTAGATTTGCATATTTGTTTGTCATATCTGATGCTCTTCCTTCTTTCTTATAGATATAAGGTTCCTTCTGAGGCCATTTATCTTTAATTTTGAGACATAATTTTGAAGGAAGGAAATTTTGACTTGTTTTGTCTTCTGTTAGCAGTTTAGAGATAGTCTTCTAAGTTTTTAGACTTCATTGTTTCTGATGAGAAGCTAGCATCAATTTTTTATTTTCTTTTTCTACTTTTAAGATTGTCTTTTTTTCTTTGGTTTTCAGGAGTTGAATAAATCTCACTGGGTGTGATTTTTATGTATATATTATATGCATACTATATATACAATTATATGTATATTATATATATGTTAATTAGATATATAATTCATATTTTCCACCAAAATGATCATATTATTTTATACTTTTTATAATTTAAGTGTACCCCCTTTGATAGATGATAAATTAAGTTATACTAACACTATGAAGAAAAAAAACTCCTAGGAAGTATATGCTAATATTTTAACACATGGTTTGATGACTGAATGGTCAAGAATTATGTACAGAATACTTAGTGGACTCCTCACGTGTCAAAACTAAATTACTCAGCCTGATGCTTATGACCTTTTCGAAGACTTTCTCTCTTAGTAATCACTATCTTCCCTTGATATAGTCTAATCTTGGTACCACGCAAAGGATTCCCATAGCAGAGTGGTTAAGAGCAGCTGTTCTGCATTCGAATTGCCCGAGTTCAAGTCCTATCCCTACAGCTTGCCCTCTGTGCTTCAGTTTCCTTCTCTGTAAAACGGGATCCTATGAGAGCACCTTAGAGTGTTCTTGAGAATTATACTAATTAAAATGTATAAAAGACTGCAGATGCTAGCCCATGGTAATGTCTAGATGAATGCTTTGCTAAAAAAAAAAAAAAAAAAAAAAAAAACCACCCAAAGCAATGACATTTATTCTCTACTACTGCAATCTGTTTCTTCAGTCACTTGTACTTCCTGAGCTTTAAACTGCTCCCTCCCTGCAGTGCTACCCTTCCTCCAGTGATATTCAGGTACTCATTCCTGGGAGCCTTTTTCAAGTCTTATCTTTTGTACAAAGGCATTCCACCTGGATTCAGCCCTAGGTAGTTCTCTCTGCTTCCTGGCCAACCATAAAGTTTATTGTCTGTACTGGATAACACTTAACCATGTAACTAATTATTTCTTATTATTTTTATATCTGCCTCTTCATTTCATCTCTGATACTCCCTCTCTTGTATTTTTATGCTCTACTAATATCAAATTGCTTGTCATTTCCTCTGTACACTCTGCTATGTTCTCTCTCCACCTTCTGTTCAAGCTCCCCGCAACTTTCAGATGTAGTTTAGGAGTTACTCCTTTAAAGAAACCAACCTTCTGTTCTCAGATTGAGCTAGGTATTCCTCTGCAAGCTCTCATTTTTATTTACACAATATACAGTACCTGGTCCCCTGTGATATTAAAGACAGAATTACTATCTTCACTTTTAGACCCTCAGTGTCTAGCAAAATGCCTTTCTCATAGTAGGCACTCAGGACATACGTCTTGAAATTAATTGGTATGCTTCAAAGTAACTGTAAATTGCTTAAGATAAAAGACCATGATATGTATTGTATGTGTGATATTGGTATTCAGTAAGTACAGAGTGAAATCTGTTCTTCAGTTTGTTATGATAATTCACCCTGCCATATCAATCAAAATGGAATTCCAGAGGCATAATATAATCGTAGAAGGATAACGAGAGAATAAGTCCTAAGGTAGGGGTATAGAAGAAATGAGCTTATAAACTCCCTTTTGCAAAACATTTCCTGATTCTGAAATGACTTTTGGCAACAGGCATTTATTTTTTAGCTATCGTCAGCTTTGGATGAGAATGGAATGCTGATTTCACAGCTAAAGGAAGATATTTGGCTAAAATGTAGTTCATTTATTTGAATGTTTTAACTAAGAACATTTGTTTAATTCTTTTTGTTTATGTGCTTATGCATACCTTAAAAGCTGAGGCAGGAAGCAAAAGAATTGAAGTCAACCAAGCATTTCTTTTATTGCACTCTATGGCTAGAAGTGCTGTGTACCTCTATGTAGTTTCTTGAATATACAAGAGGTCGAAATGATGTCACATGTGGAGTTGTAAGTTCTTTTTCTTTTCTTTTCTTTCTTTCTTTCTTTTTTTCTTTTCTTTTCTTTCTTTCTTTTTTTTTTTTTTTTTTTTTTTTTTGCTGCACTGTAGGTCGAACCCTGGGCCCTGTACATGCTAGGCAAGGGTTCTACTGCTTGTGCTGCAAGTTCTTCAAGGTGAAAATATTGGAAAGTAGAAGTGCGTTCATCACTAGTTGATTTTGGCAAGAAATTGTTTTACTTTCCGAATCTCCTTAAAATAACGTCAGGTAAAAAAGAGATGTTCACTGTGTGCAGGGCATGTTGTATACAACATGTCATCTAATATAGTGATCTTGGGGTATGTGGTTTTCATACACACTTTACCTCCCAGATGATACGATCAACCAACTCACCAACCACCTACACCAAAACTCAGACCGCTGTCCAGAGCAGATATGTGTGCATTTTCAGCTGAACATAGAAAGAGGGATTTTAAAAATTTAGTCTGGAATATTTATTTATTTACACAAGTTATAACGTCAAAAATTTTAAATGCATTTTGTACCTCTTCTATCACATTATATGCCCCTCCTCTATTTTATTTTTCTTCTTCACATATAGCACTAATACAACTGCAACTTGTTTTCCTTGCTTTCCCTTGTAGATAAGCTCTATGAGGGTGAGGATTTTTACGTTTTATTTACTACTGTACACCCAGCACCCAAAATGGTGACTGGTAGGCTTTCAATAATTATTTGCTTAATAAATGAATTGTAAAATGAAATAAGACTGTATCAATAAAACAAATAGGAGAGAATTCCTTCCTGATCAACCTCTTCAGCCACACAGACCATAAACACCACTCACTGGGAATATTTTTCTAATGTAAAGTATGACATTGTTCTATTGAAAATACATTATTATAAATTTTGGTAAGAGGACCACATAGTCCTTGGCAGATACTTTACACTTTTATCATCACTAATTAATAGCTTTTAAAAGTCTGATGGCCTTGGAGTGGTTTTTGTATTTTATTAATTTTTTTTCTCAAGTCCTTCTGATACAAACATTTTATTGTTTTTAGATGTCACTTAAGCATTGTCTTCTAAAACTTGCATATTTTCCTATTAAGTTGTATTATTTCATATTGATTCAAATAAATGCTTCTATATTTTTATACTGAATACAGTATTATAAATATCTTAGTGTTTTTCAAGGTCCTTATAATTTTTCTTTTTTTTTTTTTTTTGTGGGTACCGGGGGTCGACCTCAGGACCTCGCGCACCAGCAGGTGCCCGTGCTGCTGAGTGATATCACCGGCCCTTTTTTTGTATGTGGGTTCTGGAAGTTGAACTCAGGCCCTCACGCTTGCCGGGCAGGCGCTTACGCCACTGAGCCATCTCACCGGCCCCTAACTTTTTTATTATATCTTTTTTCATGAAAAAGTTTTTATTTATGTGAACATTTTTTTCTTTCTTTTTTTTTCTTACGTGGGTACCGGGAGTCGAACTCAGGACCTCGCGCTTGCCAGCAAGCGCTTGTGCTGCTGAGTGATATCACTGGCCCTTTTTTTCCTTTATGTGGGTTCCGCGAGTCGAACTCAGGACCTCACGCTTGCCGGGCAGGCTCTTATGCTGCTGAGGCATCTCACCGGCCCTATGTGATCATTTTAAACTATATTTTCTACAATGGTTTTCTTCCCTCATTCTACCTTAAAACTATATAATACTCTATATTTTTAAAAAGATATGGTTTTTAAATGTTTACCTAGAACTTTTATAAATATGCAAAATAGGTTATTATAAATATGTATGTTAGATTATTTTGCATTTCATGTATTATAGAATAGACTTTATTAATCAATTATATAAAATAAATTATTGTTATTAGCACATTTGGATATTTACTTTTATCCCTTAGACAGCTGGCAAGTGAATAGTCTACTTTCATTGTACACAACTTGGAATCTCACACTTGTTATATTCTAAATTCCAAATTGAGGATATTCCTGAATTCTCTGTTCTGGTGATCAGCTTCAGGCCTGCTTCCTGTTTTGTAAATGAAGTGTTACTGGAACACATTACATACACTATTGTCCCCGCCCGCTCTCCTGTTACAAGGCAGAGTGGAGGAGGGGCAGCACAGATGTTATGGCTTGCAAAATTGAAAATATTTATTATACGATCCTTTAAAAATTTATCAACTATCCTGTTTTACAGAACTTTGTACATTCCTGCACTGATGTGTTGTTTTCATTTATTGAATACAGTCTTTGACATGTTTTGTTGCACAGTAGCACAAATTCCCACCCTCAACCCAACACTTTTTCTTCTTAAAAAAATATCAGAGCTAGTCTCATGGATTTTTTTATCTTTCAAATGCATTTATAATCACATTCTTGACATCCCTAAAAAAATGTTGTTTGGATTTTGAGTGCGATTGTATTGAATTTATGGACTTTTAAAATTTTGACATTAAAAATTTAGTATATGCCCAATATGATCTCTTCTTCTAAGAAAATAATGTAATTTACTATTGTGTAGGCATTTGCTTTTGTCTTTTCAGTATTGTTTGATAACTCTTTCTGAAAAGACAACTAATTTTTTGTTGTTTATTCTTAGGAGCTTTATCTTTCAGGTTGCCATGTTAAAAAACAGTCTTACCAATTTTGATGTTTTTCTTGGTTGATTCCCTTATATAAGAGAAAAACCATACATCAGACAATGATAGTTTTGTCCTTTTTCACACAGCATCTCTGCCTCATTTTTGAAGAACATATTATGAAGTTAAGGAAATTTTGATCTCAAATATTTTGACACTTCCATTACAGTGAGCATCTTGTTAATCTTATTAGCAGTTGTTTTTAGCATATACGCCATAAAACATACTTTCTCCTTTATATTACATTACACTGATATATCTTCTAACACTGACTTTCTTTGTAACTGCATCAAAACTCATAGTTTTTGATATGTGATGCTCTTTTTCCTTTCACTTTTAAAAAATTCAAGAAGCTATGTTAATATTTATCATTGTAATTGTAGACTTTAAATGAAAACTAAATGTTTCCTTTTGATTTCAATCAGATCTTACTTCATATATTCCAAAGTTATGCTGTCATGTGCATAAGTTTTGTGACTGATGTGTGTCAGTAGAGTATGTCTTTTAGAAATAAGAAATATTCAAATTTGAGTGTCCCTATTCTTTTTGCTTCAAAGTTTTTTTTTATCTTTTTATAGATTTGAACTTTTTATTATTTCTTTTCAGGCTTTTAGAACTATTTCTATTTGTCTCAGGTGTATTTTTTCTAAACAACATGCATAGATTTTGCTTTTCTTACTAATCTGTGAATCTGTATCTTTCAACTATATAAGGAGACCATTTGCAGCTATTTATTTATTTTTAGTTTTTTTTGAGACAGGGTCTCCCTGTGCTTCCCAGCTGGTCTTGAACCCACCATGTAGCCCAGGTTGGCCTCAAACTCGCTGTAATCCTCTTGCATCAGCTTCCTGAGTGCTGGGATTACAGGGTGCACCACAAAGCCTGGCTATTTGCAGTTATTATAATCACTATTATATTGTCCTTATTTTACATATTTTAATATTTTTCCTTCTTTCTTCCTATATTTTCAATTACCCAATTTTTAATGGTATTATATTTTTCTTCCAGTAGTTTCAGTGTGACACATTCTATTTCTACACTTCCAGTAGATATTCTTAAATTATTGCAACTATATTTAAGTATCATTACTGTTGTTATCTAGAATTAGTGAGATTTAGCAATTTAATGTTATTCCTCCAGCATATTTTTTAAAATATATAGTGTCCAAGCATATTATCTTTAAATGTGTGTATATGTATATATTCCAAAACACATACTGTAATTTAGTTTGTCTTAAAAAAAGTCACATAGATTTTTTCTCTCATATCATATTGCTAAGTGATTTTGACTTTAGTCCTGATCTTTCTGGGTTTTTTTCATTTGCCCCATGACCTTCCAAATACTATAGGAAATTGGGCTGTCACTATGTGTAAATGTGTGTGTGTGTGTGTGTGTGTGTGTGTGTGTCTGCATCAAATGATTGAATACATTACTTCTAAACCATCAGAATTCCTCGCAAAGCAACAGTGAATGCTTTTATTTGTTAACCTACAAAAGTATGGGTGCCTAGACCTGGAGAGAACCTTTGAGTTTATCATCATCATTAATAAATCAGTACTAACTGAACACAATTTTTGCACTTATCATGTAACAAAAATGTAGACATTTCCTGGAAGACAAAGATGAAGAAAAAACACATAATTTTGACTTCAAAAGGCTAACATGCACAGATGCAGGCAGAGACATGTGTGCGAAGAGGTCATGGGACCATCCTAGGAGCGCAGCGTGAGGAGGTGCCCCCAGGCTGACTCTCAAACCGTTCCCTCCCCCTCGAGCGCTGCATCGTCTTCTTCCCAATGCACCTGGCCTGTGTTTTTCTACTTTCTGCTTGAGCACCATTAGTGCATGCTTGGAAAGCCATCCTTGGTTTGAGATCATTGATCCACCTTTTAACCTCTTCCATCTTTGGTCCCAGTATTTGCACTTAGAGCTCATCAAAATATATGTCAATTTGTGTTTGTCGTGGTTCAGATATTTGTCTTTCCAAAGCTTTTTCTTGTTATGGCTAAGTATTCCAAATTTTCTCTATTTTGCCTCTCCCCATTCTTTCTTAAATTGTTGCTCTCTAGAATGTCAATATGGTCCTTAAACTATACTGTTCAAATTCACTGTTCAATTGTGTCAAATACTTCAGATGTATTCAACTTAAAGAAAAAATGCAATGGGACTTACCTTCCAGACAAAAGGATTCCTGCTTACATAGTCGAAGATGACATTAATATGTTTTAGCTGCATCACACTCTTTCATTTGAATGATTCTAACACTTTGTTTTTCCCCCAAATACAATGCCAGAGAGGTATTAGGCATCACAAGATTAAATACATTGTAAATAAAAAAAGAAAAATGATAGTAAAAATTAAATTGAAAATAAAAAAGAAAAATGAGAGTAAAAATTAAATTGAAAATAAAAAAGAAAAGTGATAGTAAAAATTAAATAATAATAGCACTAAATACACCATACCCTGAGAGAGCCAGGAAGTCTTATGCAATTGCTATAGCTAGGACATGGATTTGGCTCCAACTTTGTAGTAGTTTTATTTTGGCTCATATTAAAATTGTGGTCAACTAAAATCCCCAAATCTTTCTGATACCAGTGGTTTCAAAGTAAAACATGCCAATTCTTTATTCCAGTTATCATTCATCTTATTGGTTTCTGCTTGATCATGTAACTCAAACGCTTATCTGGTCTACCCGAGCTTCTGCCAACTACAGATATGTAGTCACCGCCTGTCTCTGGGCCTGCAAAGAATTGCTCCAAGGCTCGAAGTCCAAGGTTGAAACCAAGCTTACTTTTTCTGTTTAACATTTATTTAGATTGCTTTTACTCAATAATCTGTTGTACACAATTAATTTTTCAGGAGGTTCATCAACTGATTTTCTTATCTAATAGTTTACTAATATCTAATGGCATTATTCTAATACATGCTTCAAAATATAAAATATTATTTAAATTCCCAAACATTGATACTGAAAGAAATTCCAAGGGGAAATCATATGGAAATGGGGAGCAATAACATTTGGTCTGTTAAGCAATGTTTAGCCACTTTCAATCTAACTGTATATACTGATACCCACAGATTCCCCAAATATATTAAATTACTACGATGTTTTCCTTTTAAAAAATTAAAGATAATAGGGCCGGTGAGATGGCTCAGCAGTGTAAGCGCCTGCCTGGCAAGCGCGAGGGCCCGAGTTCAACTCCCGGAACTCACATACGAAAAAAGGGCCGGTGATATCGCTCAGCGACACGGGCGCCTGCTGGCGCGCGAGGTCCTGAGGTCGACCCCCCGGTACCCACAAAAAAAAAAAAAGAAAAAAAAATTAAAGATAATAAAGGAAAAGTAGAGAGGCACTTGGAGCTACCCAACCCCCTTAGCCACCTAGCTATTATACACCCCCAAAAGCACCTGAGGGAGAAATAAATGGATTTCTCTGAGAATGTAAAGGTCAGAAAGAGCATAGAAACTTCTAGGAAGGAGGATACAGCAACAAACCAGGAGAGTTAACAGCTGAAAATACAACTGCAGTATAATGGCATGTCTAGGGTCCAGTAAGAGGTAAGGAAGGCAAAAATTAATGTATGTGGCAGAAGCAGGTTGGGAAAGGACCTGGAAACATTGCAGATTAGGAGATTGGATTGAATCAGGTGTTTTAAACAGGTAAGACAAAGAAAATGGAAGAAGGAAGAGTATAAGCATAGGAGGGGAGAGGAGTTTGAACAGCAAGTTTCATGACTCAGAATTCTGGAATGGTTGAAACAGATGGCAGGAGAGGAAGCTGGGAATGTTAGCAGGAGCTGGTCACAGAGGTCACCGTGTATCATGCTGAAGGTTTCAGACTTTATTTTTTTCCCCCCAGAGGATTACACATTTCCATAGTTTTGTAGCATGATCCCCAAAATTATATTTTCACATTATTATTTAAAGCTAGATTTGAAATATACTAAATCGAAGGTATCTCCTGTAGATAATCAAAGAAACCACTAATCGATGCTCTTCGAGTTTCCTAAATACAACCGAATCTTGCTGATGTATCTCTAGATGCTGAGTAGCCAAGTCCCCACCTCTTCTAGCCTGCCCCTGTCCCTTCATTTCTATTGTATGCAACAGCCATACAGATACGCTATTTAAAATCACGTTTTGGTAAATAAAAGACTGAATTTCTAATGAAAAATTAAAATAAAGATTATGGAAGGTTTTGGATTAGTAATTCACTTTAAGGATATTCAGATGACATTTCTGATGTTTGAAAAATACACTGTGACTCAAAGTAAGAATTTACCATGTGCAAGATATTTTAGTAGAAATATGGACATTTTCTAAGACACTAATTAAAACACACAAGTAATGTTTGAATACCTAAAACAGAATCACAGCTCATAGGTACCCCATGATTTTGTTTGTTTGATTTTGAGACAGAGTCCTACTACAAAGATCAGGTTGGCCTCAAACTCACTCTATAAGGATATATAGCCCAGGCTGACCTTGAACTCATGATCCTCGTGCTGGGTTTACATGCTTGTGCCACCAAGCTTGGGAGTTCCCATGCGTTTTAGTGTATTATGTGTAAATAGACTTTTTAAGGAAAACAAGATGTTCCTGACTTCCAAACTAATGCAGTCCTGGTTTGTATTCCAGTTTGTACATACGTTTCTGTTAACCTATACATGGTAGAACTGCCTTTTCAAAACTTATCTTTAATTTTCTCCCATTATTTTCATACTTTATTTTGATCCATTATCAATAGAAGCCATATATAAAGCACACACACACACACACACACACACACACACCTGCAGGCATACACACATACATATTCCTCAGAAGAAAATACTGAAACTCTACATTAGAAAAAGGAAATTTGAAATAGATTAGTAGCTTTAGGAATGCTCTGCAAAATGTTTCTTTACTGTAGTAAAAGAAACATGAAGTGTAGCTAAATGTTTAAAAAAAACTTGGTTTGGGGTTCTGCCTTCCTTACTTGTGCTGTGACTTACTGAACATTGTAGTCTTAAAAGGCATTGTTCTTGTTTTTCATGGAACCGGCATTTTGTTTTTTTTTAATAGAAAAAAATAGTGTGTGTGTGTGTGTGTGTGTGTGTGTGTGTGTGTGTTTTCCCTTGAGACATCATATTTAACATGTCTTGTAACATTTGAAATTGTAAAACATTAATTGGAAGCAATTTTAAGTAACATTCCAGTGATGGTCTTCACAAAGTTAACACGGGGTTCTCAATTATTTCAGAGTCTGAAAGACAATTGACCCACTGAATGTTTTTACAGAGATAAACACAGGTAGTAAAAAGTCACATGCACCCAGACCCACAGTTACTTTCTAGCCCAAAGTGGCTTATTTTTCAGTTAGTCATCTCCAAATCTGCTTGGGAGGACAAACTTCCTGAAAAATAGGAGGGGAAAGACAACAGCTAAATAACAAACATAAGCAGGTCGTTTTCACTGAAGCAGATTTTGCACAACAGCGTGGCAAGGCAAGTGTTATCAACATCTTTTAAACAGCCGAATGGCAACTGCAAAGCCTGAACATTCGACAAAATACATTTATGCCAAGGATATTTATAAAAATCCAATCTGAGGTTTGCAAGAAATAAGTCGGCTCTCTCTTTCCCCCAAAGTATGCATGGTATGTGTGCTAACTTACTGAATTCATCCTTCATGCAATCCCAGTTTATTAAAGAGGTTAAAAATTTATAAAACTCTGATGGGATATGGTTTTAATGCTTCATCACACTACCCATCATTTGCTTTTCAATCTAGATCAGAATGATCTTTCCTACTTCCCTGCAATCACCTACCTGCACAACTAGTATTTTCTGAATAGTCTCCTGAGAGTCTCTCTGGAACTTGGCCAGCTTCGTCTGGCTGAAGAGGACCACCAGTCGGAAGTGCCCCTGCCACTGCTCCTTCAGCTTTCTTTGCAGATGACAGAGCTAAAGGCAAGAGGGAGGGGAAAAACACAAGTCAGAGTAGGAGAGGAAATTAATGGCAGTGTTCAAGAAGAATGATGGAGGGAAATATAGAAAGCAGTCAATGGCCCATTCTGCACTGTACGGACCTGACAGGAATTTCACAGTCTCTTGATTTTTCAGCCCACTCATGTGCATTCATCAGAAACCAGTCACATCTGGCCGCCAGGACGGGGGGTTAATTTTCTCTGAATGCCTCAGCAGTTTTGTTCTAGCTGAGGCAAACTCTGTGACTGCAAAGCTGATGAGTAAAATATTTCTACTTCACCCAGTTTAACTCAAAACCGATAGCCTTGGGACATATAGAACCTTTCTCTAAAAAATCATCTTTTGAAGCTTTTTTGAATGGCACATCAGGTCAAGCCAAAGTTTAAAAATGCAACTTTAAGACTTTGATGGACACCATTGCTTCTTTTTTTGTTTTTTTTTCCTCATAAAGCTTACCATGGCTTGGCAATGTGTGCTTTAGAGCGTGACAAAACTAAAGAGAATTAACTTAGCCATCAACTGCAGAGGGGGAACAATAACAGGGAAGAAATTTCCAGCTAGAACTCCCTATTAATCTGCCTCCCTCTGACCACAGGACACGGAAATATCTCAGGGCACTGAGGTACAGTGGACACAGTGCTTAGAAGTGGCAGGCTTAATAGTGGCTCTGTGCAGGGAAAGAAAGACTTTTTTTTTGAGGTACGCTGATATCATTTGGAAGTTTAATATAAAAACAGAACAGTGAAGTTTTACCAAGACAATGCCCTCTTGTTCTTCAACAGTTACCATAACCACTCCGTAAAGAATTATAAGTTTATTTTCAAAGAAATAAATAAAATTAACAGTAAAAAATTTTTTTAAATCCTAAGACATTTGCATATAACATATTCTGTCACTGAAAGCTCTTTGTTTTTTTAGTAATATGGAAAGTACTCGGTGTGTTTTGCGGAATGAAAAAATAAACAAAATTCATATTAAACATTTTATATCAAATAAAAATCTCATATAAAGTACCTCTTGAGGGCCAGTGAGATGGCTCAGTGGCACAGGCGCCTACTGACATGCGAGGTCCTGAGTTCAACTCCTAGTACCACACAAAAAAAGTACCTCTTGGTACTGGAGTAAAACCATGCTAAAATGTGCCTATTTTATGATATTGTTTGCTCTGGGTTACGTGTGTGGGGCCTTTGTAAAATTTTCACAGTTGATAACGTGGGTTTCAGAGACCTCCTATATGTATATTTCAATAGAACAGTTGACTTAAAATAGCTATTTTAAATATCCCATTTTTCCTGTAAAATGTTTATTATCGTTATCCTCATTACACATTGCTATAGCCAAACACAGATGTATTTATGTTCAGTTCACAGAAAAATAAAACTCCTGTTCTTGGTTAGTTAGTTAATCTAGAACAACAACAACAATGACAACAAAAAGCCCTCAGAAAAACACAAATATTTCAGCCTCCTGAATGCTGAATAATTATCCAGAATAATTTTATGGATATTTCAGATAATTTAGGCTGTTAAATTAAAAATTAGCATTGCTTTTTGCAGTCAAGCACATGTCTTTATTTTTTCTGTACTATAAGCCAAATCGGACAGTCATTAGTGACAGGGTGTATGCTGCATTTTGATAGAAAGTACTCATTATGATATTTGGGGAATTATGTAATTAGGTATGTTCACAAATACAGAAAATGTCATATTAAAATTGTACTTATTGTGATGGGGAAGAAGGGCATAGGTGTTAGGGGTAAGGAATTACTAGCCCTGTATTACCCAATGCAGGCACCAAAATTTAAATAGTATTAATTAAATTAGTTTTAATGAAAAGTTATATACCAGACCTCAATTTAAATTATAAATTACTTCAGTATGAAACAGTGGGGAAAGCTAAAGAAGCTGCCGTTTAATAGTGGCTAAACATCAGTAACCATAGGAAAGCAATCATGAGAGCTGTTCTTGAAAAAATTTCACAGTATATGCACATTGAAAAATTTTTTGTCATCATGTTAGATCTTATATTAAAATGTGACTTAACAGAATAGAGATTTTACTTTTCAAAACAGGCTGAATGAGGATGAGAATAGAAAAGATTTTACTTGGTTATAAACTAGAATTATCAGGAAATCATCTTTGCTGATAGGGTATCCTATCTCTGAAAATTACATCTAGAAATATATTTTAAAACATATTGTAGTTTAGTTCTTTATACACTGACTTGGTGTGTCATGTTCTGAAGTGAACATCCTGGATGAAGTGAATATATTCCAATAAATAAATATAACTTGCTAGTTGAAGGTTAACTATAGTCTTTTGCGTGTGCAACTCCAAAGAGATTAGATTATTGCTATTTTCTTAACAAAGACAAATAATCCTTCAACTTTCTCAATTCTTGTCACTGTGACATTTAAATAACATTAGTCACAGTTTGATTGCATTTATGGTAGGACTGTTGACATAGGCTCTTTTTATATAACCTCAGTTTAACAACTGAGAAATTTGTATTTTAAAGAGATTGACTTGCTTTAGGTTACTTATTTCTATCTAATTTAAAGTTTATATTCTTAATCATGATGTCATATCAATCAGGGCCCAATAACTTTCCTTTTTCTCCATTGATGGTTTAGTAGTCCCCTCTGGATTTAAGGTAGTCATAACGACTTGTACCAACACATAAGCGTTCTACAGACCTTAGTCAGAAATCATCCTAGACAATAGGTTGTAATTAAAAATTAATGGCTGTTTACCCCTCCCTGATATTAGTAAGAAATACATGTTGAAACCTTCATATCCTATATTTTAAAATTACTGCCTACTCAGACCTTTCTCAACTGGATTATTATAATTATTGGAATTAAAAACAAATGGAGGGCCAGGTATATAGCTTGGTGGGACAATGCCTGCCTGGGAAGCGCAAGGTCCTCAGTTTGATTCCCAGTACCAAAAAACAAAACAAAACAAAACAGCAACAACAACAAAAAACCCAAATGGAAATCTACTCTGTTCAAAATTGGGTGATAGCTTATCAAGTCAATTAAAATTCACAAGACTTAGCCAGAAACAACTGATTTTAAGAGGATAGTGATAGGACGAACTCTTTTAGCCTCACTGGATGGAATCAGGTATCTCAATGGAAAGTTACTTATGGCAAAATACTTCTTTAACTTTCTGGAGTGTTCTATTTCAAGGCTGTCATTATTTGGACCTAACTCACGGAAGACCCTATTTCCCCAAGAGATCCTAGGATACTAAGAACGAGTCCATGAAACCCATCTGTCTGTGAAAGCAAATAATAAATTAACATAATAGCCACAAATACAACCAAAGGCAAAAAAATGGCAAATCAGTTTTAGAGGAATTCTTTAGAGTGAAAAAAATTTTCACAAGTGGGAGGTCTTTGACATGTTTAAACAGCAAAGAGAATGGTGATATTTTCTCCAGCTACAACTTAAATGAGAAGCAGCTAAAGGCACTAAGATTACTTTTATTCAGTTGTCTGCATTCTAGCTTGAGGTAGCTACAAAGGTCTTAAATTTGTCCATATATCAGTATTAGCTGAAGTCATCTAAGTAGAAAAGTTCTTTAAGGATCAATTTAGAATAATGCCTTAAAAACTGAGACCATACTCTTAAGTGAAATCAATCGGACATGTGTAAATATTGCATTGTCTCCCTGGTGTGAGAAACTGAGAGTGTAAATAAGAACCAAATTGTACAAGAGATACGGTGAAATGGGAATGAGGGGAGGGGAATGGGAGGAAAAAACAGACAAATCAAGGTATATTATGTATGGGTACAAATTCCCTATGATGAATGTGATCATTGTATATACCTAAATTGCACCAATAAACTTAATTAAAAACAAAACAAAACAAAACAAAAAAACCCTGAGCTTTTTGGGAGAATTTAACAAGTAAGACTTTCAGAAGAATAACCAGAATTCAATAAAAGTCACATATACACATGCATGTTCACACATCCAAAACAAATGATAAAAAGTAATATACAATATAAGGTAAAATACTGAGGATGCTGGGAAGGATGGTTGATTTAATCCAATAGTAGACCATGACAACAACTATTTTAGAAAAATGGCTGTTATAAAGATGTAAGATGTCTATAGATAGTGATCACTCAATAAATACCTCTTAAAACTTGCTTATCAAATTGAGCTGGAAAGATTTAACTGGATAAACAGTGTAAACATAAAGATATTCAACAAATATTTTACAAAATGGAGAAACTTCAGAAATATTCCTGTGAATATCTAAAAAATAAAGCGAGGACAAAGAATCAATACCTCTATTCAGGAATTCAGACTTTTAATGCAGATCCTGGCCAAAACATTAAGAAAATTAGAAAAATACAATAAAATTAGAACCTTAGTTCATAATATATAGCAAAATAAAACATAAATAAGCATGAGTGAAGTTAATCTTTAAAATTTTTTGAAGAAAATATGATATAATATGATTTTTGAGAAAGGGAAAGGACTTTTAAACAAAATAGTAAAATAATTCTAATGGAAAAATTGACAAATTTAATCACATCAAATATTTAAAATTATCCAATTTAAACATAAAAACAAGCCACAGGCTTAGATATTATAAAAATACTTAATGCTGACAATGATTAATTTCTTTAGTATATAAACAGCCCCTACAAATCAACAGGAGGAATAAAAACAATTCACCAGAAAATAGGGAAAATGATACAGATAAGTCACTCCCCAAAAAGAAAGCTATTTTTTTATAAACACTTGAAAAGATGTTCAACTTTGATAGGAGGTACAAATAAATGCACCTCATACTCATCCGATTGACAAGTAGTTTTAAAAATCTGCAGACTATAAATATTGGTAAAGATGTAGAATGAATGGAACTCTCATATGCTGTTTAAATTTGGGTATAGCATGACAGAAAGACTTGAAGAGCAATTTGCTAGTTTTAAATTCAGTTTTTTTTTTTAGACAAGGTCTCACTATGGAACTCAGGCGGACATTGAACTCACTATGTAGCCAAGTCTGGCCTCGAACTCACGGTGATCTTCTGCCCTCTGCCTCCATGGTGTATGGCACTGCATCTGGCTAAGCAGTCTACTATTTTGTATTGGAGTTGAAAATGTGTTTCCTTTTGATTCAGTAATTGCTGTGGAAGCCACTGCTCCAGATGAGGTTCTCTCAGTGTGGTTCCCTGATGATCTGGACCAGTGCCACCTTAGAACTTGTTAGAGACACAGTCATTCGGTCTACTCCACCAGAAACTCTGATTAACATATGTAACATATTTTAATGAGAATCTGAATTTGCTAGTTTCAAAAAACAACCATAGTGGTCAATATTGGAAATTTATTAATCTAAATAAACAGAAAAATTTTAAGTGATTCTGATGTGTGCTGAGTTTGAGAGAAACTGCTCTGGAAAAATCGCCACAATACGTCCTCAACAAAATCTAGAATAATGCTGACCTATAGCATTGCTTTCAATAATGAAAGTTTAGAAACAATCTAATTGACTATCACGGGAATAAAAAAAAATACTGTAGTATGTTTTTCCCCAAATCCTAACATTTAAAATAAATACACAGAAATATTGTTATGTGGGCCAGTGAGATGGCTCAGCGGCATAAGCTCCTGCCCGGCAAGCGCGAGGTCCTGAGTTTGACTCCCGGATCCCACATACGAAAAAGGGCCGGTGATATCGCTCAGCGGCACGGGCACCTGCTGGCACATGAGGTCCTGAGGTCGACCCCCGGTACCCACAAAAAAAATTGTTATGTATAGATAACAAGTATAGAGAACAAAATAAAATAGAATACTTTATATTTTAATTGATTGCTATCTAAAAATGGTATTAAAATGGAAATGAAGGAAGAAACACTAAAAAAAGGTTAGTAATTAACTCTGAGAAAGATAGAAACATAATATGGAGTGTGCCTTTACTAGTTTAAATATATAAAGCAAATGTCCAAATTTATCAAGCTGATAGAGGTACAAGAAATTAATCACACACTTATTTACTCACTTATAATTTACACACACCTTATGCCATTGAATTTTTAATTGTTTTAGTAAAAAAAAATTAGAAAATCCTTAGTTAATCTGACATTTTGCACAAAGGCATTCTCTGTGTTTTTTGGCTTTTTATTTACTTTTAGAGAATATATCATAATCTAATTTTTGAAAAAGTATCCCGTCACACTTGAGCATTGGATACCAGGTAAACATGGTTTTTGTGTACATCAAGGTTTTGTTTATGTATTCACTAAATATGATCTTACCTCCAATAAAAGAAATCTCAAAAATATTAAGTGAGTTTACATCCATAAGGAAAGATTTGCTGTTTCAAGGTACTTCATACATTGTCTAGAATTTTTTGGCATTTCTTTCCACCCCAATCGCACAATTAATACAGTCTTAGGGAGGTAACTTTGTAACTTTTTCATATGAAATTGAAGATTAACACATGTAACATATTTTAATGAGAATCTGAATTTGCTAGTTTCAAAAGACAACCACAGTGGTCAATATTGGAAATTTATTAATCTAAATAAACAGAAAAATTTTAAGTTTATACATACACTGTGACTGTGTTGCATTAATAATAGACCACTGTGTTTTTTCTCTAAAAAAATGTCTTAAATTGTCTCTGTGCATTACAGAACATAAATATTATTGCAAACATGCTTTAGATAAAATTAAATCATTTTTTAGGGACATATGGTGCCAAGAATTAACTCCCCAAAGCACATAATTTAACTGGCTTTTGCAATTTAAGAACCCTGGGAAAAAAGAAAGGGAACATTTTAAGGAAATGAGAAGTGTCCTTATAATGAATTTCTGCTTATAAGAATCAGACATAACAACAGCCTTTTTAATTAAAATACAAATACCATATGTATAGTTATCTGAAAATGAACTATAAATTGTTTTGCCAGAAAACAAAGACCAGTCAATACTGAAAAACAGAAGTCCCTTAGAATACAAAGTTCATAATAACCAACAGGGCCGATAGTTCACGGTCAGCACTCAAAGTTATTTGTCAATGAAAAATGATTTGTTCATCACTGGACTAATGAAAATGTACAACTGCTCAAGACTAGATTGTATTAGACAGGTTTGAAAAATACGTTTGTAAAAACTAGATGGCAGTCAAAACGAACATATGATTTTCCTGCAAGCAAAACAAAGAGTCCATTAACTACAAAACTGAGACAGTAAGTCAACAGAATCACTGCCATAAACAACCTTCATTAACAGAAGATGTAGTAAATATATGAGAGGTGTGGAACAATTCCAACTTCTGAACTAAAAATCAAAATCACTTTCCAGTATAAATGAAAGAGTAACAGAGCATTTTTAGGGCACTGACAGTATCTGTGTGTTGCTATGAGGATGGCTGCATGCATTAGACATTTGTTTAAATCCACAGAACATACACCAAGAGTGAGCCCTAATGTCACCTGTGGACTTCGGGTGATCATCATGTGTCTATGTAGGGTCCCCAGTTGTGACAAACATAGAGCTGTAGTGTGGGACTGCTAAAAAGGGGAAGGCTCTTGTTGTGTGTGGTAGAGGAAATTTCTATACCTTCCTCTTAATTTTGCTGTGAACCTTAAAACTGTCCTAAAAAAAGTCTACAAAACAAAAGTCAACTCCTATTGCACTGGGATGGGAATAAGAGTGGGTGAGTGTTGTTACGTGACAATTTGTAGAGGTTGCAGAATTTCTGAAGGATGCATGTGTGTGCGTGGATCAACTTGCCACAGGTGACTGAAAACTTGAACGTTCATCTGCAATGACTACTAGAGAGCTTGGGAATTTTGGGGTAAGAAATCTGTAGTCAAAGTGTAGAAATATTATGAGGAATATTTACTTTCAGAGAGAATTAAAGCGTTTCAATCTACTTGTATTCCCCATCTACAAACACAGTCAAGCAAATAGTCCAACTGCAGAAGCAGCTCTAAGAACCATATGCATTTGACAAAGGAGGGAAAAATCTTGCACTAATCTTGCAGGTTTACATTTGTACCTTAGGTAATTCTATTAAAATCATATTTAAAGCTTTGACAAAATATGATAAAGGCCATTTGGGATAAAAGCTAGTATTTTCCTACGGGAGTATATTTTAGGTAGAAGATAGGTAGATAATAGAAATACATATTCATTCGCTTGCACTACAATATTAAAATAATGGTTATTATTTCAACCTGCTTGTAAGATTTTGCACACTGAAAGCATAGTGACTTTTCAATCTCTGATAGATAAAACCGATAAGCAAAGATGTGTGCATGCAATTTTAATTCTACAGAACGATGTGAAGTGCAGCTCACAAGGCAAATTGCATAAACCTTATCAGTTCTTTTTTTTTTTTTGTAATACCTTGAACAATGGCAATTACAAACTACTCTGCAGATTTTTGGCAAGGGAAAAATGACGGATATACAAAATCCAGTTAATACCAATCTTTTTATAGTATTCAATTTCCAAGCTACATATGTACAACATACAAATCCATAAATAATGAAACATCTCTTTATTATCTAACTCGCTCCACACGCTGGTGTTAGAGATCACATAGCTCATTCTGGAAATCTCCTTTGTCAACTGCTTAGGTATACTCGAAGAAAATAAAACTCACATGCATCCTCAAAGCTGCAGCTGATCTTTAAGAAAATTAGTAAAAAACTACTCTATTATTTAAACTATATAAAAATAACACATTTCAAAATTCAATATTTGTACCTAATATATAAAAACTCTGATGCTATGACAGAAAGAACACTGATCCATAACAGATGTTATTAACTCTTGTATTGAATAGCTAACAAGTCTATCCCTTTATACAAATACACATATGTATGTGTTATGAATAATGTATAATAATTACATGCTATATGTAACACATACCTAATCTAATATTTTTTACATTTTTAATAGCAGTAAAAAGCTGCAAAACTCAGAGCCTTCTTATTTTCATAGACATTTGGTTATGAAATAAGAGTAGTACATTTTGATGAACAATTGATTTTAAAATGGCCAAGACAGTAGTTTAGATACTTTGTTATATTTATTACTAAATTTCACCTTCAAATCCCATGAAGGTATACCCATACTCGGTATACCTAGTTCTTAGTTGTTATCCGTGGTTTTTAAAAAAAAGATCCTAAGTCAAAAATAGGACAATTTAAATAACTATTCTATAAGTTATCCTTATAGTAAAAATCTAACATTATTCAAAGGAATAATTGTTTAAAAAGAGTTGAAAATTGAATTACATGCAGGCATAATTCAGAAGGTTATACAGGCATTATGCGTTGAGATGAATATATTCTCAAGATGCCTGCGTCCTTGCTTGCCCGTTAGCCATTTGTCCAAAAGTAATTAAGTCCTTTGATTTTATTTTTTATTCGGAATTCAATGGCTGTTTATTTATTTATTTTTACCAGTGGCAATCTTTTTTTATTAGTACATATTTGCAATACATAATGTTTACATTCCTTGTGTGGAGTTGGTACATGCACATAACACATTTTAATTCCTTTTACCATGCCCTTTCTCTCTCCTCCCTCCAAACTTCCTTTCATCTCTTAATCCCCTTCCCATTGAGAAAATCTAACTCTCTTCTTCCTGGTATCTATCTGTTATTTTGCTCTCTATTTGTAATTTGGGTTTCTGATATAAAGGAAACTATGCAGTATTTAAGCTTGTGTGTCTGATTTATTTCACTTAACATTATGGTCTCCGGATGCATCTGTTTTCCTACAAATGACCCAAGTTAATTTTTTTCAAATTTTCGTTTATTAGACATGTGTGTAGTGCATAATTTTACATTCCTTGTGGGAAGTTTATACATGACTATAACACATCTTATTTCATTTTTACATCCCCTTTCCTGTCCCTCCCTCCTGCTTCCACTCATCTCTTTATCCCCTTCCTTTCTCTTGTACATGTTTGCGGTACATAATGTTTACATTCCTTCTGTGGAGTTGGAACATATACATAACACATCCCAATTTTTTTTTCATCCCCTATCCCTGCCCCACTCTCCTTCCCTCCATCTCTTGATCTCCTTCCCCTTTGAGAAAGATCTATCATCTCCTTACTTCTATTATATATCTTTTAATTTGTTCTTTATTTTTACTCTGGGTTTTTCATATAAGAGAAACCATGTGATATTTAAGCTTGTGCGTCTCATTTATATCACTTAACATTATGGTCTCAAGGTGTATCCATTCTCCTACAAATGACTTGCTTATCTCTTTAGGGTAAAGTAATAATCCACTGTGTGGAAATAGCACATTTTCTTTTTCCATTCACCTGTTCATGGACTTATAGGCCACTTCCAAGATTTAGCTACTATGAATTGTGCTGCTATAAACATGGGTATGCATGTATCACTGCAAAATGATGTCTTTAAATCTTTTGAGAAGATACCTAGAAAGGGAATATCTGGGTCAAATGGAATTCCTAGGTTTAGTTTTTTGAGGAATTTCCATTTTGATTTCCTTAGTGGTTGTACTGGTTTACATTCCCACCAACAATGTAGAAAGATTTTTTCCTCCTCCCCCAGCATGTGCTATTCGATTTCTTGATAATGGTCCTTATTTCTGGGGTAAAATGGAATCTTAATATTTTAATTTTCATTTCTCTAATGGTCAGCGTTGCTGAGCATTTCTTCGTGTATTTATTGGTCATTTTTACTTCCGTTAAGTGTTTATTGATTTCAGTTGCCCATTTTTGTTGGGTATCTTTTTGAGTTCTATATATTCTAGATATTAGTCCTCTGTTTGAGGAATAGCTGGAAAAATTGTTTTCCACATTCTGTAAGTTTTCTTTGTGCTCTGTTGATTGCTTGTTTGCTGTCCAGAAAGATTTGGTATAATCTTACTCATTGACTCTCAGTACTATGTCCTATGCATTTAGGGTTCTGATCTGGAAGTTCTTGCCTATGCCATGACTGCAAAAGTTTTACCCATTTGCCTTCCAGTAGGTTAAGTGTTTCTGTTTTAGCATTTAGTTCTTTGATTCATTTTGATTTTAGTTTAGTACATGGTGAGAGACATGGGCAGAACCAATATAGTCAAAATGACCATACTTCAAAAATTGATACAGTAAGTCCAGGAATTACAAACAAATTATGTTCCAGGAGAACGTTTGTAAGTCAAATTCGTTTATAAGTCTGATAAAGTGAATCTTGTATACCTTTGATACAAATACAAAATGTATATTGCTTTCTGCTTCCTAGCAGTACCTTGTGCATCACCCCTGCTTTTCCTCTTGCTTCTGGACATCCTGGGCTCTGATTGAGCGCTGTACTACTTACTTGTACACTATCGCACAGTACAGTAAGAACAACTGTGCTATGCAGTTGCAGTACTAGTGTGATAATGGTCGGCAGACATGTGAGCTACTTCTGTGATTTGTTCTCATCTACGAATGTTCGTAATGCAAAGTCCATTCCAATCTGTGAAAGTTCACAACTCAAGTGTTTGTAAGTCAAGAACTTAGTGCATTCAGATTTATTACAATCCCAATCAAAATATCAACAGCATTCTTCACAGAACTGGAGAAAACAAGCCTAAAATTCATATGGATCCAGAGGAGACCTAAAATAGCAAAAACCGACATGGGTAACAAGAGCAAAGCAGGAGGCATCACAATCCTGGACTTTAAGTTATTTTACAAAGCTACAGTGATAAAAACAGCATGATACCAACACAAAAACAGACATGAAGATCGATGGAACAGAATAGAAGACGCAGAAACAACCCTGAACATATTGGACTATTTGATCTTTGACAGAGGGGCTAAAAATATACACTGGAGGCTAAAAATGTACATTCTTTAATAAATGGTGTTGGGAAAACTGGCTATCTACATTCAAAAGACTGAATTTAGACCCAAATCCATTGATTTTAAAATGTGGCCAAATAAATGCTCTAAGTTGGATCTTTTGGTGTTCATTTTTGATGTGTGACTGAACAATTTTCTTCGATGATTTATCTATAGTATATTTCTATAGTCTTCTGGGACTCATTTGTTTTCAATCCAAATGACTCAAGGAAATAAATAAGTACATTTACCTAAAATTAATTCAAAATAAAAATATTGTATCAAAAATAATTTTAACGCTGACTGGTTTATTTTGAATTTTTAACAAGAAGCATAGTATGGTTATACTGTAAGGACATCAAATTTCATTAGAAACACCCCAGAATGTTCATTTATTTTACAAATAAGTAAACAATGTTTCTGAAATAATTTGCTTTGAACTATTTTGAATAATTCAACTGCAATATGAAAAGGTGAGAGACAATTACGCAATGTGGCATAGCCTGGGTGAAGAAAGAAACTGGTTTGTAGGTATAAGAAATAAAGGGTCAGAAAAATATGGGCAGAAGGTAGAATAGAGTTCCCAGCAATGGCTGTGCTAGCTGGGGGAAGGGGGCGGGTCTGGAGGGGGCTGAGGTAAGAGCCAAAGTCACATGGAATTGGCCAATGGAAGTTAACATCACCCGGAACAGTTGACCAAGCTTCTCCAGCCAGGATGAGAGAGAGATGAACTTTAACCCTAGACCCTCTTGCTGCTCTCCTCTCACGAACTGAATTTCATGTGTATACCTGAAAAATCTCTTTTTATACAGAGCTTATTACATTCTGTAGCATAACTAAGGGGTTTTCAAAAGCAATTTTTGAGAAACTCCGAGAATGATATTTACTAGCAAAGACTCATAATTCTCACTTGTGCCAAGTAGAATAAATGAAACATAGAATACATTTACTTGAAAAAAAGAAGGCTTAAAAAAAATAATTGGCAAGTGCAAGATCATGAGTTCCATTCTTGGTGCCAAAAATAAATAAATAAATAAATAAATAAATAAATAAATAAATAAATAAATAAAACTACTCTGGTGACTGAAAGGTAGCTTATCCTGAGCAGGATTTTTCTCTAGTTTTTCAATCATTAATGAAACTTTTCTTCTAAAATGGAGTCTTTCCTGATATTGCCCTATTTAAAATATTAGTGCTTCATTTTACTTTCTTTTTTGTGTAGATTTTAGGTACTTATATAACACACACAGACACAAACACAAGTAATTAGGTGAGATGATGGCTATTCTAATTTTCTTGATTCAGGAAATCATTTCCCTGAGTGTATGTATGATAAAACACCATGTTGTATAATATACATATTATATTATTGGAAGAGAGGCATTATCAACTAGAAAGTAAACAGTTGAGGCAGAAAGTTAACTTGAGTCAGTAATATTATTATGCTAAACCAAAGTAGCATAGCACCTAAATCTTGGTAGAGAGTCTTCATAGAGACCAGGGTATTCTCAAGGGAAAATGGTGTGGTGGGGAAGCTTGGGTGGTTTGGAAAGCACTGAGGAAGAAAAGATCAAAACACAAATTTAGAATAGGTGGAGGTAGAGTTTAAGGCATCATAGAACATGACCCAAATGGCAAGAAAAAGCATGTGGTCACGGACAGCCAAAGACAGAGCGATAATCTTTAAAACAAAAGGAAGTTGGAAATAAGTGCTAACGCTCAGGTCATTGAACTTTAATATATAACTGTGTCTTGTCCTGGAAGAGCTGCCCTGTTGTCAATTTATATTTGACCCTGTGCCTATAAAACATCAGTACTGTACATAACTCGGGAATACCATCAAAATTTCAAGCCCTATTTTCTAACCTGAGGGGATGAATAGCCTAGTAAATGTTAATAATGCAGATTAACTAAATATCTTCTTATTTTATTAATAATAGAGCAAAAGGGTATGTCATGTGGTTGGCAAATTTGTTTTCTAAGAAATCAATATGAGTAATATTAAAAATTAATTTTCTCTATTCTTAGAAATAGTAGCTCTGCTTGTAGAAATTAGCTTACAAATCATTTTCCCCAAATAGATTATAATTTTAGTTTCCATGAGTTCAATTCTTTTACCATTTCTTAAGTGCAACAAATCATATACAAATTGAGATCATGACTCTGAAAGAAAAACCATTTTATTTTTTTCTCTGAGTTTCATTATCATGTGTGGATAATTACTTAACCCAGTAAGTGTAGATTTTGGAACCGTAAAAACACTAGTTACAAAAGAACTTTTCACCTTTTTGTATGAATATTCAAATACAAAATGGAAATTACTCCTAAAGATCGTGCGTTGTTGTGAATGCCTTTTGACTTAATGGGTAGAGTTTAAACCTCCTGCGTGATTAAATCTGGAAAACAGTGTCCTAGGAATTTTCATGCAACATAAGATACTCATTCTTAACATTGGAAGTTATTTTCCTTTTTAGCACTCTTTCCTACATTCAGAAGCACAGCATTTTAGACAGGGCTTTATTTTGGTAGGGGTTATTTCCTAATGAATTTATTCCATAGTTATTTATTCCATGAAAATAGGTAAAATATACATGAGAAGAGTTTGCTAGACATTCTAGAGCTTCATTTTTTAGTGACTTCATTCTTCATACAAACATTTTTGTTACACTGATGAGTTCGAAGCACATGAAGGACATTTGCGAGGGCAGAGCCAGAAATCAAGAGTGAAGCCTGGGCAGGAGGTGGTCGCCAAAGCAAGATGATGGGCCCTGACTAACCTAGAATGCAGTTCAGGAGGCCTAAGCTTTTTGGTTTTGGCTTCCAGGAGAAATAGTCACAGATTCTCTCTGTAGGGAAATCCTGGCATAGGAGAGATCTATAAATTCTCACTGAAACTCACTAAACATGTGCAGTAGAAACAATGAGATGTAGAGGAGCAAACGAAAACTACCACACACAGCCATCAAGGACCTCAACGATCACAAAGAAAAAGTGAAATAACTACGCACAAAACGTATAAGGAAATGAAAGAAGGCATTAGCATTTTATAAGACGGTAGTGTGACGTCATTTATTTATACGCCCAGGACAAGTATTGCTTCGGGAAAGGATAATGAGATATTTTAGGTAAGCTGACACTGAGAGTTTACTGCTGATGCACCTATGAGAAAGGATGTAATTAAAGAAGTAAAATGACTCCACAGAGAAACCCTAACTTTCAGGAAAGAATGGTAAACAGCAAAAAGGTAAATGTGTAGAGTTAAGCCAATATTGTTTGTATAAAATAATAATAATAGAATACAAGTCCTAATAAATTTATGATATCTAATTTAGGAGTCGAATAGTGACATTAAAATGCTTTTTAACAATAAAAAAATAGGTATGCCTGAAGGTCAGTAAATCTGAATTAAAATGCTCTAACTTGTATTGTATGATATCTAAAAGAGGTACATACTAAATAAAATGTTAAGTATGTGTTAAATTAAATATGCATGATTATTTAAAGTACAATAATAAAAATAAATTTTTAAATAAAATGTTAGAAATAATGTTTGATCTTTAAGATAAGAGAGAAAAATGTAATAAAGAAAAAATGAACAAGAAAACAATTATGAATTTAAAAGGCAGGTAGGGAGAAAAAGGAGGCAATAATAGAATAGAGAGGTCCAAATACATAATTGATTGCAATAGCCATATATATGGATTATATTCAACAGTTAAAATATGATATTACATTTATAAAATTGTGTCTCTGAATACTTTACAATGAATACATTAAAATCTAGCCATACAAAATATTGAAACTACATAATCAAAAATAACATAGTAGACAGATATTATCATAATGAAATCATGGGTATAAAGATCTCAAAAAAGATCTTGGGTAAAAAATAGTTCAATTTATCAGAAACCTATTAAATATTTGCATGTAAATAATAAATTAGAATTAGTATATTAAGAATTTAAATCAGCTGTGTATCAACATTTGAGATATTTCAATGCAGTTATCCATTTTGGTCTAAAAAATTAAAGTAACAGTAATGATTGACTGGCTTAATAAATATGATTTATATAGTATGTATATATGCATATATATGCAAAACACATATCCATATGAACATACCAAAATTATAAATTACACATCTTAAGCATAGATAAATATTAGAATTCAAAATCTTTTAATTTTAACAATAATGTAATTGATTGGTTTTTCTGTTTTTTTTTAAACAAGATTTCACTATACAGTTCAGGCTGGCCTTGAACTCAATGTATAGCCCAGGCTGGCCTCATACTCCCAGTGATCCTCCTGCCTCAGCCTCCTGAGTGCTGAAACTACAGATGTGCACCACCATACCCAGTGAAATATTGCATATGAAAGGACTAATGAACTATAAACCACATTCTTGACGATAAAACAATTAAATTAGAAGTAAAAAATATAAAACTTCTGTATATCTTTAGAAATGTGAGTGAAGTTTTATATAACACATGAAGAAAAATGAATAATGGATTTTAAGTACTTAACAAGGAATGGTAATTTAATGAATTTCAGACTTAAAGGATTCAACTAGATGATAATTAGAGGATTGTGAGCCTTCCACACTTATATTACTTACATTAGAAAGAAGAATGAAATCAATGAGTTTCTCATCCAGTTTTTAAAAAAGAGATAAGGACGATCAGAATGAACTCCCCAAAAATGTAGGGAAAGAATTTTAAAAATGAAAACCAAATATATTGGGTTGACAAGGGAATTGAAAGAACAGAGTTGGTTCTCAGGAAAAATATCAATAAATTAAATGTCTACTAAGATTTACACAATGAAGTAGAAAGGAGACAAAGAACAATATCTAAAAAGAAAAAAGAAACAACAGTGATAGACACAACAGAGATTGAACCAATAAAATAATACTATGGTTAATCTTATGTAATAAATTTAAGATGAAGTGAAAGCTGTATAATCTTATAATTATTAAAGAAATTATTTTAGTAGTAAAAAATTACCCCCAGGCAGAAAACACTCCATTTTGAAGGTTTTACAGGAGAGGTTTTCCAAATTTTAAGGATATAGTTTATTCCAATCTTCTGAAAGTTTTCCAGAAAATGCAGAGGGAATATCCCCCACAGAATTCTACATTAAACATAAGATGAAAACTAGTATTAGGTGTGTGCAATAAAAGAAAGTAAAAGTAAAATTCAGTTCTGTTTAGAAACTTGTCTGCAAAATAGTTGGTAAATATTTGCAAAATAAACATAACAATGTACAAAAACCAAAATTAATCACAACTAAGCTGTATTAATCCTCAGAATGCAAGACTTATTACAAAATCTAAACATATATTTTATCTACCACATTAATTGAAAGAAGGAGAGAAACCTCAGGGTAATCTTACTGGATAGACAAAATGTATTTGAAAAAATTCAAGACCTATTTGTGACACTGCCACCATTAATAACAAAAAATATCCTGTTTCTATAAATGGGTTGGCAACATTTTTCTGAAAAGAGCTGGCCAATATATATTTAATCGTTGAGGACTGAGCCATCTGTGAAAGCATCACAATTGTTATTGATTTAGTTTGAAAGCAACCATAGAAAAGAAGTAAATAAATGCGTGTAGTCATATAATAAAGCTTAGAGAATTTGAATGTCATATTGTTTTTTACATATCAAGAAATATTTTTTCCTTTGATTTTATTCCCACTATTTTAATCATATGAAAATCATTCTTAGCTCATGGGCAGCAGTAAAGCGAGTGGCAGGCTGGATTTAGCTAGAGAGCTGTAGTTTATCTACTCTCAGATATGACATTACATTGGAGGGGCTAAATAATGTAGTCAGGCAAGAATAATACATACAGAGGGGGGAAATGCAAATTTAGCAAAGGAAATAAACTGTCACTGATTATTTATGTACATAATGCAAGGGGACTTACCATTAGATTATAAGAAATAAACTTCTGTCAGTGGTGGCATATAAGATCAATATTTAGAAATCAAATAAAATTTTATTCAGTGGAAACAAAATGATTAGAAACTGTAGTTACAAAAATTTTACCAAAGCAAAATATAAGGTATTTGGAAACAAATATCTTTTATAAGTAGAGTAGAATATAAAAAGAAAACATTTAAAAGATATTTAATGAGATAAGAAATGAATACTGACACTAAAATTAAAAGAAAATATCTTTATATACATCACATGAGTGACTTAAATTCCATTTCATTGGTGCTTTGTTCATTAGAAGCTCATTAAAAATGAGAGCTGGAGATACAACTCAATGGTAGAGAGCTAGCCTAGCACACACCAGGCCCTAATTTTGATCTCCAGCATTGAAAAACAAAAGAAAAAAATTAAAAATTAAATAAAGTAAGTTATGATTGGGAGAAAATGTTTGCTATCCACACAACCAACAAAATATTGGTATATAAGTAGGCTTACCATGCATAAGTAGATTATATGCAATACCAGTTGTTGTGGTTTATATCTAGATGTCCCTCCAAAGCCTCATGAGCTCATAGGTGAGGCTTTTAGGAGGTAACTGAATCATGAATGTGTGATACTCATCACTGGATTCGTCCACTGATGGGTTTATAGTTGGGTGTGATGTTGGGAGGTGAAGCCTGGTGGGAAGAGGTGAGTCACTGTGGGCGTGGCCTGGAAGGGCATACATATAACCCTCCTCCTCCTTTGATCCCTCCATGCTTCCTGCAGACATGCCATGAACTCTTTCTCTTCTGTGATGCCCCTCAGCCATGTAGCCCTGCCTTAGTGCCAGCTGACTATGGACTGAAACCTCTAGAAACTGTGAGTCAAAATAAACCTTGTCCCTTAAATTGTGGGTGTTGAGCATTGTGTCCCAGTGACAAGAAAATAACTCAGACACCAATATAAGAAAGATTTTAAGGTCCTAATGCCCAGTTGTAAAATGGAGAAAAAAAAAAATGAAAAAAGTTGATTCACAAGAAAAACCCAAATAGCTTAGTAGTTATTAGGAAAGTGCAAGTTAAAAACACAATGAGATGCATATATATATACCCATATTTATATATGGGTTTTTTTGTGTGTGGTACTGGGGATTGAACCCAGGGCCTTCAGCCCCAGCCATTTTTTGAGATGGCCTTGCTAAGTCACTAAGTTGCCCATACTGGGCTTGAACATGTGGTCCTTCTATTGCAGCCTCCCAGACTGCTAAAATTACAGGCATGCACCACCACTCCTGAGATACTCTGTTATATCGATTAGATTATGCATAATTTTCTTCTTTAAATAATAATGAGAATTTTAATATTGTATCTAATATTATTATATACTGAGCATTTACGATATGCCAGACATTGTGCAAAATACTTTACTTACAATTTCTTAGTTATTCCTATATAAACGGTCACTACTGGTCTCACTCGATAGGCTAGATGGAAGATACTTAGCAAGAATAAATAACTTGCCATGTAATGGTAAAGCCTGGACTCAAATTCATGCCTATCTGCTTTAATTTCCCATACTTTTAGCTCTTCCTCTTGATAAATAATTGCAAGATAAATAAAACACTTAGCTTAGTTGTTGTATGCCTATAAATTTTCATGGTATCAGATACAGAGTGATGAAAAAAAAAAAAAAAAAGAACTACCATACCTTACAATCTACTGGGGAAATGGGACTTCGCAAATAAGCTAACATGTAAGTGTTCAACTACAAACTGTGAATTATGCAAAAGACTTACAAAAGAGAATAGTCACAGTGTCAAGAATGGAAGAGTCAGCTTTATGTAAGCCAGAGAACTGTCTTATTTCAAAACAGTAAATAAACAATTTTTAACATTGGTACTCTTTATTTTCATAGTTAAATGTCTCCCTGCTTCCAGGTTTCCCATTACACTATGTCTTGTGCTGTCCCCGGCTGCCTCCAGGTTTCTTTCATCCAGGCCTATGTAGAGGTCTTCCAAACCCCATTCCCAAGAAAACTTTTTCCATGTTTGACCCTGTCCCTTGAGTTTCCATCTTCAGACACATGCCCTCACCATGGAAGTAGTCTAATTAGCCAATTTCTATTTTATGTATCAGTGTTCCTGAAGAGATTTGTGTTAATTTCTCCAGGCATTTAAAAAGGACGTCTACCACTGCTTTACGTACAGAGGTAAATCTAATAATAGGGATTTTAGATATTGTATTGTAGTAGTGGTAGATAATGTAGAAATAATGGAAATTTATAGTTCTTCTTAAATTATACCTCAAAAATGGCACACATGCTGTAAATTCAACATGGAGACACTTAGTCATAGTCCTTGGAATAAATGAAAGTGTAATAGTTGAATGAATTTTATTATATTTTGTCATGTTAATATAAGTACTATAACAACTTGTCAAATCAAACAATTGTCTTTTTCTCTTACTCTTTTAGTAAATGAGCTTTGTGGAGATCTAGTCACTCCTTTGTTTTGCTGACAGCTTGTTCTGCTCATTACATGATATGTAGGATTATCAAATCAGTAAGATTTCACTGTTTCTGAAATATATTATAAAATGGGATAAACTCTGAATTTTTCTAAATACAACTTTGAAGTCAAACCCAAAATCAGAAGATTAAATTTAAAGCTAGGAAGTTGACACAGAAAACTATTCATGGCCAATTCCTAAATTATGGCTCCTGGGTCTTCAAAAGATGAATGAAAAGTAAGACAAACAAACAAACAAACAAGTCACCAGGTGATAGCTGGGAGAATTGGGAAGTCTGAGAGAAAATGAAAAAGAAAGGTACATAGTATTGTGAAGAAAATGAAGACTTCTAAGGAACAAATTAGACGTGTGTAAAAAGTGAAAATGACCAAGAGAGTATTTCCTTTCTTTTACAAAAACTGTAAAGCAGAAGAAACTTGAGGATGTCTTTTGACTGTAGGCAATATTTTTTTCACGCCACGAGGACCAGCTCCTTTGAGGGGTGCTGGGGCGGACTGTGCCTCTGCTGCCCTAGACGGTGAGGTCCTTGAGGCAGGGTCCAGGGGATGCTCATCTTTATGTTCCTTGTACTTCATTCTGGGCCAGGTGCATGGAAAGTCTTCAATGAATATTATTTGAATGACTTAATTAATAAATATAATGCCTTTAATGAGGGTCGAGAAAGGTGGGTTCTTTTCACTTCAGTTACAACGAATTGTACATTGTAAAATTTTATTAGCTATTATGCCTGTTGAACCAACACCGTAGGTTAACTCTGTACAACATAGTCCTGTGTCACAACTGATCGCCACTCCACGGAGAAGCCTTTCTCGAGGCGTCTCCCTGCCCCAGGTAGGGAGACAGTGCCTCCTCCTCTACGCTGTCATAGAGGGAGAACATTATCTCTAATAAAGTATGAATCACATCGAATTGTAAATCTTTTTTAACGTGCACATTCTGGCAGTAGATTCAGAGCATACTGAGCTCAAGATCTGTTTGTTTTGTTTCTAACTATAGTATTATTTCTTACTGCCAGAGTGGAAACTGGGGAACATTTGTTTTATGACAGTAAGAGAAAGCACATTGTGATAGGACAAGTAATGTGCCTCCTACCCAAAAAGTCCACATCCTAATCCCTGGAGTCTGTCAACATAATACCTTATACTGTAAAAGGGACTTTGCAGATGTGATTAAAATGAGGATATTATTTTGGATTATCCAGGTGAGTCTGATGTAATCCCAAAGGTCCTGAGAAGAGGGAGGCAGGAGTGTACACGGCAGAGATGGACCCTTGAACACAATAACAAGTGCATGAAGATAAGATGCGCTACACTGATGTGCCTGTGTGTGGGGGGGACATAAGCCAACCAATGCAGGCCACCTGTGCAAGCTGAAAAGGCAAGGGATCATTTTCCCTTAGAGCAGTGGAAGGAACCAGTCCTGCCTACACTTTAGCTTTATACCCGGGATAAAGATTTTTGATTTTTGGTGTCTAGAATAATAGGATACATTTGTATTGTTTAAAGATGCTAAGTCTCTAATATTTCTAGCACAATGAAGCATGTGCAGTTCAAAGAAAGGATTTTTAAAATGATACCAAGTACGAATTGTTGGACAATAAAATTTCACACATAATTTCAAGAGACACAGTCTTTTCTTAAATAACAATTTACTGAGCACCTGTTAGTACTTGGGAGAAAAAAAAGCTCTACTAGGACAGACATGATCCTGTGTGAAACATGATCCTGTGTATTTTGAACAGAGCTGAATCTGCAAAGGCCAGGCACATAGAGTACGTACATGTGTGACCAGCAACACAAAGTATTTGTGAGCCTTACAGAAGGATGAGAAGACAGCATGGATTCCCATCACTCTATGTAAGTGCCTTGACCAAGATGGCCTTCTAAATGTGAACTTCAGTAATGCCTCTGAAGACAGAATCGTCCATGTTGGGGGAAAAATAATGGTATTTCTGTAAAGAAGGGAAAAGATGAACAAAAAGAGCTGGCCTACATTAGAAAGACTCTCTAGGCCTCCACAAACAAAATGGCCCAATTTAAGCAAAAGAAAAGGAAAATGAGAGGGGAAAGTGAACTTAGAGAGTGGAGAGTATGGACTAACAGGCCCTGGGGTGGGATTTCACTCTGTAGTTAGAGATTCTGTTTCTTTGATCAGAGAATACTGTATATAGAACAATACTATTTCTCCCCTCTTGTCCTCATCAGCTTTTTCTTTCCTGGGACAAAACACTTGACATACAAAATTTAAAGGAGGAAGGGTTGACTCTGGCTCACAGTTTCAGAGGTTTCTGTTTGTTGGCTTTGAGGCAGAAACATCATGGCAGAGGGAGCGGTGGAGGCAAGCTGCTACCCTCGTGGAAGTCAGGAAGAAGAAACAAAGAAGAACCAGAGGAGAAGGGGCCCAAGGTCATGCCCACACAACACACCCAGACACACACCCGGAAGTGTGCTTTACTCATTTTCCAGGCATCTCTAGAGACAATCAAGTTGATAATCAAGATTAAACCTCAAACGTCTCAAGTCTGTCCAGTTTCATTGGCTCGTCATGAATCCAATTATACAAAGCAACCCAGAGTAACCTCAGTTACCCTCAGCCTTTCCGCTTTTGTTATGCATCCCCACGCAATGGTGACTAGATCTCCTAATTTTTAACTCCTGAATATGCTTGGGTTCTATTCTTTTCCTCTAAGCTGGTAGCCATTTTTAAATTTTCATTTTTTAACTTACTTTATTGAACTATATCACAAAGGCGCCTACAGCTGTAAAAAGGAAACCAAGATAATGCAGAAATAGAGGTCAGACACCTAAAAAATATAAAAAAATAAGAAATCCATCCTGCAAAGTTTTGTCACCTGAAAAATCATTTTAACTCTTTGCTAAGCTCCTCTTCTGAACAAGTGGTATGTGATTTGCACCCATATAATTGAAAACAAATTCCAATTTGCCCTGGAAATGAAGATATCTTATTTCCAGTAATAATGCATTTGCATTATTGCAGGTTTATGTAATGAAATTCCAAGAGAATATAGAAGTTGACATACTGTACTTTTCATTTATATAAAATTGAACAGGAAATCTTCCAAGACTAAAATTAACCTTAGAATAATCACTAAGTTCATTGCTCTCATCAATAAACTTACAGGTTAGCAAATGGGTAAATAGGTTTTGTCTCAAGTGCCAATTTTAATTAATTAATTGTGGCCACCTGGAGCATTGTATTTGGAAGGTTGTTGAGGATTAGCTTGTACAAAGCAAAGAAGAGTTCAGTGATGATTATCCATGCAAGCCAAGGGTATGAAAGGGAGAAAATTAAGGGTAAGAATGGACTTTTGGTTTCAGTGATTAAAATATTATGCAGTATTTCTTGGGTGACTAAATTATAATTTTGTACTAAGAGATACGTCTTTTTGCTTGATTAATGGCTTATTTTTAAATATTTAGCATCTAGTTAGTCACTTTTGATGATGATAATTAAGTTATGCCAGCAACTTGAAATGACAGTTACCAGTGACTTTGTACTCCCTTTCTTAGATGCTATGTTGGACTCACCATGGTATAAAAGGAATTGTGTGGGCGCAAACCTGGGAAGAGCATTTTATTAATCTTCATGTGGTGCTGCATGTCAAATAAATGACACTGCTTATCATGGAAGGCAGTACTTATGGCTCATAATTAAAACAACTGCAAATAAGAATCAGAGTTCAGGTATACAGAGGTTACGTCTTCTTTATGGATTTCTTCTTTCTGCTAAACAGCAATTTTTATTTAAGTGTGTAGAGTCCTGAATGTGATTCCTAAAGTAGCAATTTAAAATATGCTTCTATATTAAATCGATATAGTTTTCTTTCTAGCCTTTTTGTAAAAAGATGCTCCAGGAAATAAAATCACAAGATGGAAAATGAATTACCAATTGATTTATATTGAGTTTATCAAAGAAAGCTATAACAGAGGCCTAAATGAGGACCAGATATACATAAAGTAAACAGTGGTGGGCTCTAGTACTTTACAGAAATGGCTAAACAGTCTCTGCTTCTAAGTTTAAAACATTAGATGAATTAACAAATGCTTCTGGTCATATTTCTTCTGAAAAGTGTAAAGTGCTATTCCTCTTCTAGAAAAAACAAAACAAAACAAAACAAAACAAAACACAAACTGAAAAAGTACTTTTAGACTTGTCCCTTTCTCCAGAGTATGGTACACTACATAGATTTGGAAGAATAAGTTATTTAAATTTTCAGCAATAAAATTAATTACTGACAAACGAGCATCACAGTTCTTCAACACACTTTAGGAATGTGCATTGGACATGATCAGGATCCTCACATTTCATTGTGAAGTAATAATTAATAATCATCTAGAGAATTTGTGAAAATAAAGCGCAAATTCAAATTTAAAAACAGAATGCAGTTACACTGTCAGATGTGTTGTAAATGCATTTAAAAATTGGTAGGATTTCCTTCCCAGTAGCAGTCTATGTAAGAACATAGTAGACAAAAAATGTCCCCAGTCATAAGAGCAACATGAAAGATGGTGGCAACCATATATTATCAGAAACATACATTCTTGGGAATACCACCAGCAACAATGACAAAACAAAGCAAAACCCTATAAAATCTATAATACCCAAGTTATAAAATCTTACTGAAACATTTGTAAAGTTCTCAGTTTAATTCTTTCAACCAACTCAGGTGTGATATTACTAATATTCCTATATTATATACAGAAATTTAAGCACAGATATATTAAGTAATATTAATTTGGTCAGTTAAGGAATAGTATGCAAGATCAATATAAATAAAAGTATCAGAACAAATCAATAATGTTGAGAAAACTGAAAATTTTGAAAACTATGAATTATATTCTCAGCTCATATTGTACACCAGATACTCATTTTATGGGGAAATACCCAATAAATAATGTTATATGAATAAAATGGGATATAAAACTATAAGTATAATACGATTTCAAACTGGTAAAATATGAATTAAAGGGTTAAATACAAACAATTAAACCATGGGAACCAGTAGAAAACCCAGATGGATTTTTAACTGATCATAGGACAGGCAAGTACTTTCAAAGCATGAAACAGTGGAATAAATCATAAAGAAATACCTGGATGTAGTTGACTCCTAGCAAAATTTAAAATGTTGAATAAGAAACAAAATATGAATCTAAAAAATATTTGAGGCAAAAAAGTAGGAAGTGCATTATAAAAAGACCATACACATCAATAAGGAAGAAGAATATTTGAACAGAAAAAAATAAGTGAAGAACAGGATCATATTATAGATGAATTGATGCATATGATAAATAAAGTTATAAAATGTCCAGTGCTATGGAAGTCAAAGAAATAGAAAATAATTATGAAAGTGCAGAGGTCACTCTGTCTTCATTCCACTTTATAAAGGTTTTAAAGCACAACACAAAATCTTTATTTAATTTTGAATTTAGACTCTCATCTCTGAGGATGCATATAAACATTTATCAATAGCTTAAATAGCCCTGACACTATTTGTATTCCTTGGGAAAGGGAGAAAAGAGTGGGGCAGGGAAAGCAGACGTGCTAGATAATTCTATGTCAACCTAGCTGGGCCATGGTACCCAGATTTATGTTTAAAAACTAATCTAATTGCTTCTGGCATTTTTTGGATAGGATTAACACTTAAATCAGTAGAATTTGTGTGGGTGATTCTCATCTAATCAGTTAAAGGCTTTAAGCAAAGACGACTGATGTGTCTTTCCCACTTCCTGTGACAAAGTGGGAACTCTTCTCTGGCGTCAAGTGGTAACTCTCCCTGGGCTCCAGTCCACCTGCCTATTCTGCAGACTTTAAATTTGATAGCTTCAGAACTGCATGAGCCAAATCCTTAAACTATCTCTCTGTGTCTCTCTCTATCTCTCTGTCTTTCTCTCTCTCTGTGTCTCTCTCTGTCTCTGTCTGTCTGTCTGTCTGTCTCTCTCTTTCTCTCTCTCTCTGTCTGTCTTAAATATCGGTTCTGTTTCTCAGGAGAATCCAGACGAATACAGCAGGCATTTAAGGAAGACACATATTTAGTTGTCTCAAATATTAATAATTTAGATGTGAGAATTTCATGGGAAAATTAATCATCTCCTTCATTCTTACACTATCCAACATAAATTAATGCTACTTTGGCTATAGTTCTAACTTTGTGTATCAAAGAGACAGTAGTGATCTTTTACTACCATATAAAATGCCAGTTGTGAACATTTAAGTGAGTAGAATTGACACTAGCACCAAATGTAAATGTGTCAGTTTTCCAATTGATTGTGATAACTCTCACTTGAATTTAAATGGAAGAATTGAGTATTTCCTTTAATTAAAAATTATGTTTAAAAAGGAGAAATAAATAAGTACATTCCTCTTTCAATGTGAGATTAATTTACCATCTAATTACCATGTATCATTTATAAGGAACTGTGAGATGCTACTGGTTAAGTATACTAACATATTTTTAGATCAAGTCACCTTTAGAATAAAATTATTGGCTTATTATTCTGTCTTCATAATACACTAAAATAACTTATTTAAGATTAAATTTGCTTTGGTGTAATTTTGCCCCTCAGAATATTTATTAAGAGGTACTGTTTTAAGAGGGAAGCATTTCTAATGCTTCATTGCATTACGGAAGCTAATTTACCTCCAACGTCACAATCCATTGGAGAGGAATGTGCAAGTAAATGTCTAATAAATGTTGTTTGATGGAAATAATGACAATTTCCAATTCTCAATTTGATGATTTCTTTGGAATTTAAATTTAAAGCTACTACTATTTACTTAGCGTTTTAATATTACATAAACAATGAAGACATAACAGTTTACATTTAGCAAGTACTTTTCATAAGTCAAGTGTTTTAGGTATAGATGAATTATCTGGACAAACACTCCCACTGCCACAGAGGCAGGAAGAATTCTAAGATGATCCCCTTTGTGTCAAACTTATAGAATCCCCCCCGCTTGAGAATAAGAAGACTCTGACTTACAAGGTTATCAGATGTTACTCTGGTTATGTTAGGTTGTACAGTGGATATAAGACTCTGTCTTAGCAGCCATGAAGGAGGCATCTCCTGCTGACACTGAAGAAGTACCGTGCTGTGAATAGATTGTAGAGAGGGTTATAGCACAGCAAGTCGAGGCCTCTGGAAGCTGAGAGAGGCCCCGGGCTGATTAGGCAGCAAGAAAGACAGAATTCTGCCACCAGTAGATGACCTTGGAAGTGACTCTGAGCTCTAGACAGGAACACAGCCTGGCTGACAACTAGACTGCTGATTGGGAGACACTGAGCAGAGAACTCTGCTAACCTGTGCTTGCATTTCTGATTATTGAAATTGTGAGATAATAAATGCAGGTATAGTTGCTAAAGTTGCAGCAATTTGTTGCACAGCAATAGAAAGCTAATGGAGACGCTAGTGTCAAAGCTACTACAAGAATTTATTTATTTATTTATTTATTCATTGGCACTGGGAACTTCATACATTGAAGTCCTACAAATATTTTACATTCACAGAAATCATAAAGGGTTTTTTGCTATTTTGAATCCAGTGATTAATAAAGCCAGTGACTGCCCCATATCAGTTATAAAGTCACCGTTGTAACACTAGTTCTTGGGGTTCTATAGCCAAGGCTTCAGAAAATATGTAAAAAACTAAATATAAATTCCTATTTACTTTCTCATTATTCTTTTTTTTTTTTAATATGTGGGTACTGGGAGTTGAACTCAGGACCTCACGCTTGCCAGGCAGGCGCTTATGCCGCTGAGCTGTATCATCGGTCCCTCACATTATTCTTTTCTTTTTTTTTTTTTTTTATTTTAAAGAGAAGAAAAAAACAAAACAAATCAAAAGAAGAACAAATTTTCAAAACAACATAATAGGAGGGTAACAATGGTTAATACATTACGTATTACTATCTTTAAGTTAGTTATTCAGGATACCAGACATTAGCATTCAATTGTCCAAACATTATTGGCACAAACCTTACTCTTCAATGAACTAAGTAAAATTGGTAGTGTATCTATCTTAACCATCTTATATATATATATATATACAATTTTTTTCCCTTTCCCTTCTTTCTTTTCCCTATTCCAGTCTCTCTTTCCTTTTGACCAGTTTCTTTTTGATTCACCATGTCTATTGTACATTTTGGATCTTATTTACTCTTTCAGTTTCTCATACTAGAGAGACAATACGATGCTTACACATGTGCTTCTGGTTTATTTCACTTATGAGTATTTTCTCGAGTTGCATCCATTTACCTATAAAAGTCTCCAGTTTATCCTTCTTTATGGCTGAATAGTACTCCATTGTATAAAAATACCACATCTTTCTTATCCATTCCTCAGTTGATGGGCATTTGGGTTGTTTCCAAGATCTGGCTATTACAAATTGTGCTGCTATAAACATGGGTGCACATATATCGCTGTGGTATGATGTTTTTAATTCTTCTGGGAAGATGCCCAGAAGGGGAATAGCTGGGTCAAATGGGACCTCCAACCCTAGTTTTTTGAGGAATCTCCACACTGACTTCCACAGTGGCTGTACCAGTCGACACTACCACCAACAGTGAAGAAGAGTTCCTTTTTCCCCACAGCCCCTCCAGCATTTGTTATTAGTTGATTTCTTTATAGTAGCCATTCTTTCTGGGGTGAGATGGTATCTCAGTGTTGTTTTAATTTGCATCTCTCGAATGACTAGTGATGTTGCACATTTTTTTGTATATTTATTTGCCATTAGTATTTCTTCATCTGAGAAATGTGAATTCATCTCAGATGCCCATTTTTGGAGTGGGTCTTTAAATTTGGGAGGTCTGATTTTTTTGAGTTCTTTATATGTTCTCGATAGTAATCCTTTGTCCCTCACATTATTCTTGAGTTGACATTTACTTCTGACTAAAAAATGGTTAAGATGTGCTTTAAACAGACGAAATCTTGTAAATGGAAATCTCAAGTGAAGGTTCATGTATTCATTAATAAATTCTGAGGCTAGTTTCCCTGTCATCCCTAAACCCCTGGTCTGAGAGAGCTCTGTTATCAAGATCAAGGAAATAGGATCCTGTTTTCTAATTTTTCAAATTACTTTGGTCCTTACATTGCTGGCAAGATGGGAAGGATGGACCAAGCGAAAGAGAAGCTCTGAGAGTGAACGTTGGTGTACATAAACTATAAGGCCATTGGTAACTACTATATTTTTCTTCCTGCTGTTCAGGCTAATAGACTGATAGGACATGACCAACTCTGATCAATTGATTAGCTATAGTACCACCCAGCTCTAACAAGGGTTAAAATTTTACCGGTGAGTACCTTTTGAAAAGTTTCACCCCTTTCTAACCTGAATGCTAATGAACAATAAAGTACAAATACTGTGTAATAGACTCTGAATGGTTTACATTTGTATGGTGACATATAGCTTGCAGTTAGAGCCTTGTTCATCTCCTAGATAGTGATGTATTATATTGGCTTTTTACTTTTTACAGGCATGATTGGAGGAGGATTGAAGAATTCAGTGGCCACCCCAAAACTTCTGAGTCTTAATTATGGCAACTTATTTGAAAATTGGAGATGAGGGGGCTAGATTTGAAATTTCTTCATCAGCGTCACCAGCATACTGTTTTTACTGAGGTTATGTGTTTCCCTAATTTGGTTTGGTGAGGAAGTTGGGGAGATTCATGGGTGTTATGGTTTGGATCTTGAATATTTCCAAAGCCTGTGCATTGTTGGCTTGGTCTCCAGCCTATGGCACTAGTGAGAGCTAGTGGAACCTTTAGGAAGTGGGGCTTAATGGAGTTAGGTCATTTGGGAGGGGGTTCTTGAAGGGGATATTGGAATTCCAGTCTGATCCTCTCTTTCTTAGCTCCCAGCTGCCATGAGGGGAATGGATTTTCTCTACCATGTGCTTCCACCATAACATAATGCCTTACCAGAAAAGCAACTGGGCCAGGCAACCATGTACTGAAGTCCCTGAAACCATGAGCCAAAATAAATCTTTCCTTCTTTAAATTGATTTTCTCAAGTATTTTGTCACAGAAATGGAAAACTGACTAACACACTGAGGAATTAACGCTCTCTTTCAACTCTCTCTTTAGCATTGTCCCCCAAAAGAGAGTCACCATGTATTAAATTACAGATGCTTAACTAAAAACGTGAATTGCATTCTGCTATTTTTAAACAGATTTCATAAGGATAAAGTTGCTATCATAATTATACATTTTCCATTGATTATCCTATATAGGTCATTGTCACCCAAGATAAATACAAAATGTGTTATATCAAATCCACCTATGATTTTTTCTTTTGCTTTCTGTTTTAAGCTGAAACCTGGGTTTCCCTCATGGTACTGTTTTCCCTTTAGCTCTCATAAACACGGTGTTTTTTTCTTTTTTTCCTGCTGTCTTCATACTAGTAACAGTGGGCCAGGAGTGGCACAGAAGTTTTACTCTTTTGTCACTGTTTCTTCTTTGCTTTTGTCCTACAGCCCTTCATAAAGCCTTACAACTTGGAAAGTAATTTCTCCATACTATGTTACTCTCTACCTCTCTTGCTTAGTCATCTTATGTTCTTTCAGCGTGCAGATAATCATTTCTTAAAAACGTTAGTTCTTGGCTCACTGTCGCTGTGGTCAATATCACTCCATAATTCCAGGTGTATTGAAAATATACCTAGACACTTCTAATTTCCCAGATTCTCAGTTTCTTGATTCGTTAAGCTTTTCCCCAATTTACTCAGTCTTCTTCCCTAAGTCATACTGATAACCTTATCATTTCCAATAATAATATTCATTATCTTAATTTCAAAAACCCTACTCTCTCAGCAGCACATATTACCTTGCCAGCTCATAGTGGTACCCAAACACTTTCAAAAGCATTGAGATATTCAATCCTTCGATTTTAGCGTCATAAATCTCATTGTCCTTTCCTATAATTATTCTCTCTCATATCCTCTCAACATGTGGTGCTTTTCTCGTGTTATGTACTTAGTTCATTAAATGTCAAGTTAGTTAATTTTTATGAAGAAAAAATGTTCTTATTCTCCAAGTGCACACAGAAAAAGTAGAAGACAGGCTCTTTTTTTCTGGCCTCAATCCCAAAGTAGGTAACTACAGAATTAGTTTTAAGAAGTCTCAATCAATCACAACTTTACTTCAATACCTGAGATTTGGAAATTCAGTCTCTAATCTTCACTGTAAAGGTGAGTTTATCTCTAAATCTAATGAATCCCACAAAATTCTCATTTTCTATGTGGCTGTCTACCTATCTACCTACCTTCTTTTGGGTTTGTTGCTTTATTTCACAAAGTGTTTCCATAAATAGTATGTAATGACAATCATCTTTCTTACTGATATTTGAATGCTGGTCCTTTGACTCACCACCTGTTCTGAGGCTGTACTTCCTCAGCCAGTTATAGTTGTAGAAAAATACACAATTGTGATAACAAGTCTCACTTTAAATTTATGGCCACCAACCCTAAACCCTTACATCCTTCATGATGTAAGGAAATAGATCATTATGTCACCAGTTACTTAAGACTTTTTTTTTAGACTACTATTACATTTTTTCTCTCTCCTCAAACCTCTAGCACTTCTTCCTCCATACTCATTTCCAAGTGAACTTGCTTTCCAGTTCACTGAAAAATATTGAAGCAACCAGAAAACATCTCCTACAAATTTCCAGCATCCATCTTTGTCTGTCAGTAAACTCTACCCTTTCTGTGGATGTGCCTAGCAAAGACCAATCCTTCTACTTGTGGAATTGATCCATGCCCTCTCATGTACTCAGAAAGACAGTGTCTTAGCCATTCTTCAATTCTTCCTCAACTCTCCTACTACAACAGTTCTTCCCTCTCTACTGCACCATTTCTATTAGTGTACAAATATTTCAGGAAAAAAACATCCACTCTGTCACATTTTACCCTTTATGGTTTACTTATTTTTCCCTTAGTGGGACAGCAAATTTGGTGAATAAGATGTCTTTTCTCATATCTCATAGTCCTCATCTCATTTTCTCTTTAATCAACTCCAATTAGATTTTTTTCCAACTGTGTATTTTTGGTGGGACTGCTCTTCATCAAGGTCACCAATGAATCCTCTATTCTGAGATTATTTCATTCAGTTTAACAATTATTAACATTATCTATTTGGAAAATACTCTTGATTTGGGATCTTCAGCAAGAACATGTCCCGTGAATTTCAGTCTTGCCTATCAGTAGCCCCCTAAAAGCTCTACTTGAATGCCTCAAATGCATCCTAAATTACATTTTCAAAGCAGAGCTCTTGATATTTACTCCTGACCTGCCTCTTGTGTTGTCTTCATTACTTCAGTTAAAAGCAACTTGTTCTTTTGCCCCCGCAAGCCTCCCTGGTGTCATTGTCTACTCTTCTAGCTTTCTTGCTCCCCTCTTCTGGTAATTTGGAAACCCTAGAGGCTCTCCTTTTAAACCGTATCCTCATTCTGAGCACTCTTCCCCCCTGCCATGGATTCCATCTTGATCCAAATACTACAATCTCATGTAAGAATTACTAAAGTAGCCTCCCTTCCTTGTATATTTGACTCTCTCCAGTCTCTTCTGAACCCAGCAGATAGAATGATACAGGTGAAATGTAGTTTAGATTACGTCACTTCTCTTCAAAGCTGTTCCTTGGTGGGGAAAAGCCAATGGCTTCCAAAGCTGCAAATAATAGGGCTCCTCATTCTTTCACTGTCTTCCTATTCTTTTTTCCCACCTTCACACTTTCCCTTTGCTTCTTTTATTATTTCAAATGTGCTCTTAATGACTTTGTAGATACTTGGTTACTGCAATACTCGTCCCTCAAATATCCACATGGCTCATTTTATCAATTCTTTTATATCATTATTAAAATAACTTTTTTCAGCTAATCCTTCTCTTCAAATTCTAGGAACCCCTCCCCTGTATTTCCTATTCTTATTCTGCATTTGTTTTTTAAATCTACTACATATGGTGCTTACTTCATTTGCTACCTGTTGCCCCTTACTAGGACAACTAAAATGGTTCATCCCAACCAGCAAATCTGCAATACCTATTGGAATAAATGATAGTGCTTCAGATTCGTTAGCAGTAACATTTATATTTTAAAATTCTTATTTGGGAATGGATGTATATCCTATCCCATAATCTTTCTTGAAATCATTGACAAAAATTTTGAATTCTCTCCGTGGGACTCCATGTGAAATGACCTCTCCCACAAAATGATTAATTCCGTGACATGGTCACATTATCACTGTCTTCTAATCATCCAAATTAAACAGTACCTATCTCACACTATTCGATCTTTTCTACAGTCTCTTTATATTAGAAGAAAATAGCATCTTAGGATTTTTTATGGAAGAATAATAGAGCTTCAAAAGGCAAAATATACATTTAACGTGTATATAAAATTTAGTTTTGTAGTTAATTAGTTTGCTTTTTTAGGTATTTTCTTTCTTTTTTCTACCTTCCATTGTGAAAGCTCCATTTCATAATGGGCTACTGATCAGACCTGTTATTCTAATGGTGGAATCCCAAAGGACAGCATGTTTCAGATGTAAAGTATTCCCCTCAGATTCCCTGGCGGTCATGGAAAGCAGGAGAAATTCTTGATGTATGAAGTCACTGTCACCATTGTCAAAGCACTGTAGTGTGGGAAATGAACCACAACCAAAATCAGAGTGTGTTTCTTCCAACACACTGAATATTAGTACACAGACAACAGTTTTTTCATTAAAGTACAAAATACTTCCAATCAAAGCTTAATGTTTAAATGCCCAGAGAGCACATCTCAGCCTAGGTGCCGGAGGTGGCAAATTTTTGCTGTGTAAACAGCAATATATAAGAAATTAAAGACTCTCCATAAAAGTGCCCAGACTTAACTTATTCTAGAAAATATGAAATTCTCTACAAATCCAACTTAACTTTCACAGCAAGGCACCATAAGTGTAGTTCTTTGTTATTGCTGTAGAGAATTAATATTAAGGTATGCATATTTTTTTCTTTAAGGGCTTCTTAAGCCTAAATTAAACCACCAAAAGCCTCAATAAAGTAATATTAAAGTTGAACTGAGTTCCATGAGAGCAAGACAATTTGGAGGTAGGTAAAAATTCTGTTCTTGCTCTTCAACTTTAAATCAGACTGTAGTGTTAAGGTATTGTAATGATCTAAGACATTGTGTCATTTTTCATGTCAGGCAGCATATGTTACATTCCTGAATTAGAGAACAGTTATTCCCCCAAATTATTATTTTAACTACATAGTCATTCTCAGTTTAGATTTAGGTCAGGCATCGAAAATTACTCTATAATCTCAGGAATGAAAAGCAAAACCCTCAGCTCAAACTGTAATCATCAAAACCTCATCCAGAAATGCATTATAGGACACACAAAAAATTAAAAAAAGATTTTGACTATTGCCTAATATGAGGGAATGAATGTGTTTATCTTCGTAAGCAGCACTTGAATACGAGTGGCTCAAATGTGGCAAAACAGCCACACAGTCCCAATATAAGTGGCAAAATCAAACATTCAGGCATGAAAAGTCTTTTTCTTAAGTTGTTTTCAAGCTTCATCCTTTTTTCTGCAATAACTAAAGCAAAGCCACAGTAGCTGCAGCCATTTGCATCTGAGGAAGAGATGTTTTGCCTTAGCGATGTAGTTAATGAGTCTAAAAATATTCAGTATAATAATTCTGTCAAAGCCCCCACAGTCTCTTCAATGAGCAGAAGCCTGCAGGATTCCAATGGGGAGCCAAATAATGAGCTCTCAGCATTCTCTCCCACACCGTCCAGGCGAAATATACTCGGGCCTCTATGGTTCCACATCATTAGTAACATGAAACAAAGACACATGCTTGACTTTAATAAGCGACTAAAGTTGCTGGCTTACTAGTCTGTTACTGCACGTAAACTCGGCTTCAGTATTTCAAAACAGCTCCTTACAAAGAGGAAGCAGGGGGGGCTTTGGCAAACACAGTTGGGTTTAATTTAATGTGGCAAATGATTGAGCAGAATGGGAGAAGAGAAGGACACAGGAAGTGAAGTTTCTGACACCAAGTCTCCAGGGCTCACGGCAGACTGCAGTTTCGCTGTTGGACATGAGGGTTACGGTGGGCTGCAGTGATTGGCTATAGGCATCTGTGACTGAATTTTAGTTGATATTCTTGCAAGATAGGAAGGGAACAAGCTTATTTCCCACTGGGAAAGGTTCAGACATGATTAACTTGGGCATGACCAAATAGGTCAATAATATGACAATGAATTTCTATCACAATAATTAAGTGGGAAAATTTGTGTGATTTGTTCTTCTTGTTCTGCTCATACCAATAATACATTAGCATGGATTCATTTAGTTTCTTTCATTAGGTGAAATCACATAGCTACAATTCAAGATAGTGAAGACTCAATTTGAATACTTAAAAGTTATGTCTGCAAAACAGCATTGAATTATTTTTCTGTATTTTATTTTTAGCACAGCCTTTTTCACACCAGCATTGAAGAAATGATCTAAAATTGGTTGCTACATGCATACTAATTGCTCCAAGGGTGATGCTGTCATCTAATTTCAGGTCTTACTGATATCAATAACCAGGAAAAAGGAAAACTTATTGCAGAGACAGAAACAGGTAAGAAGAAATGCATCATCTTGGGATATTAGGATGCAACATATTTTACCTGTATATGATTTTTTTCAGTTATTAAAATGTTTCACCTTCTCCCAAACACAAAATTCCTAAATACAACGCCCAATTGTAGCATTGGGAGAGATCTTAGGAACCATAAATCTGCTATTGCAATTCACGCAAGCCTTCATTTTATAGCACTCTCCCAAAAGTGGTTTTCTTAATGTTAATTTACAAAAAGAGAGACTATCTTCTGGATTTATATAACTGGATATTGGAATCTAAATACAGGTTTCCCTTGTCTTTTAAATTTAATTGTCTTGGTTTTTGTTTGTGATCAAAATAATTTTTTAATTTTTCTGTCACTTTATGTATTTTCCCCATATTTTTCAAACTCTGCCTTTTTTAAATACAGCAAAGAGCTAAAGTTGCTGAGTTGAATAACAGCAATGGAAACACTAAGGGTGATATTAAAACCATTCATCAGTTTTCTTTGACTATGATTATGTGACTGGTCCTTCTGCAAGGATACCATGATATCATCTTATTTTCTGCAAATACCAACATATACTCTAAATGACAGAACAAACTTGAATAGAAATTAAGGAGCACTGGCCATAATGTATTGTGGGTGAATCCAAATTACATCCCAGGGAACAGATCGTTCTTATGTATGTTTTGGCCACCAATTTTCAAACGAAATGAAATCTAAAATACTTTCCTGAGGTTTTGTTTCACTCCTACCACGTTTTAGTTTTTTTCTTTGCCTTTTGACAAATGAGACTAATTCCCAACTGTAGTTTTCTGGTATTTCTTCTACCTGCTCGAAAGTATCTCCTAAATAATGTGGGTCCTTTGATCTGATGGGCACATTCCTTCAGGACCCAGGAATGCTTTGCTGGTTCTGGATCCTGTCAGTCTTCTCATGATATCTGGACTCTTATTACTATTTACCCTTTCAAACTGTTTGATTAATCTCTTTTGGTGAAGAAGATGGAAGCAAAATAAAAGTTTATTGGCTTTTGAATTAACTTATCTTCAGTTTGGTGTTCTCAAAGCTGAGGGTCATAGCATACATTTCATTATTTAATACATATCAATTATATAAGATGAGTTTACTGACACACATAATTTTATAATAAAAGGCCATAGTTCATTTTTACTCTACATGTTAAATTATAATAACCATTCCTATTTAGACATGTTTATCTATATCAAGGTCATATTATATAAAAAGGTATGATTTATTTTCAAAATTCATGTGTATGGAGAAACAGCTCTGTAGCAGTGGAGTAAGGAGCTCTGAAAATACGCTCCTTCAATAAAGCAAAATATGAAAGAATTCACCTTTCACAGAACTTCAGAAAAAACTAAAGTTTTACAACAATCTGTAGAATATCTTTTCAAGGAACACAGGGAGCTTTGTGGCATTTTAACTTGATGTACTCCCATTGTCCTATCTCCAGCTCCCCAAAACCTAAAAAACTAACAGCCTCCTAAACACAGTAAATGTGAGAACCAGTCGTTAGCCAACACTGGATGAGTAGAATAGGTTTGCATCTATTCACGAAGCCCAACTCCCAAAGAATTGTTATACTGACTTATCAAGAAATTCCCTGGAAAAATCTAATCCTTTGAGCTTTTCTTCATTTGACAAGCTCACAGTTCATTAAATGTGAACAATTTTATCCCCAAGACATTATTGAAAATGATTAGCAGCAATGTTTAGTATCACAGAGACTTGAAATGATGGATTTTGGCTGGGGCTAGTGAAAGACTATCAAAGAACTGAAGAGGCAAAACTAGGAAATGAGATGTCTTTTAGAAGTCTTTGATAATATCTGACATAGTACTGGGACTCTACGAGGCACACAAGATGCAGGCCTATATTCACATGCCAGGTAAGTTGTGATAAAGACTCATCTCCTCTGGCACTTCTTGATGTGCTGCATAATGAGGAAGTGACAGATAGGAAGAGTTGTAAGCATTCAGTTGTAACTCAGTATTGTTGAGTGCATGCCCAACACACATACAAACTTTTACAGACACACACATGCACACACACATATACATAGTCCACTTGGCAATAGCTGGGAAACTTATGGGTTCAAAGCACTAAAGAAATTTTTGTCAAATCATCAGATGATCATTGAGCATGGGCTTTGGTAGCAGCACATGACACAGAGCACAGACTTCATAGAATTAGGCCAGGAAATTGACCAGAGCAGCAAGAGCAAAATCAGTGTAACAAAGGATGAAAACAACAAAACTGAGGAAGGAGAATTTAATTTCCAGAATTAAAAATTATATTCCTTGAAATATCCAGTTTTTAGTAAAAAAAGTGTAAGTTATGGAAAGAAACAGGATATGTGGCCCATAAGGAGGAAAAAATAGTAACAGAAAAGAAAGATCTAAGGAGGGCCCATGTATTGGATTCTCTTAGGCAAAAACTTTAAATCAACAAATGTAAATATATTTAAACAATAAAAATAATCCAATTTAAAGAATTAAAGGAATGTGTGAGAATGGTATGTAACTACAGACTATTGATTAATGATTAGAAATTACAAGAAAAGAACAAAACAGAAAGTTTGGAGATGAAAAGTAGAATAGCCGAAGTGAAAAATTCACAGGAGGGACAAAACAACAAATAGTGTGAAATAGCAATGAACTTGAAGACAGACATTATCCAGTCTAAAACAGAAATAACAAGAATGAAGAAAAACGAATAAAGCCTCAGAGTGTCACTGGGGAATCATGAAGCACAGCAACAAATGTATAATAGGAGCTACAACATGAAAGAGTTAGAAAGGAGTAGGAATATTTGAGGAAAATGTAGATAAAACATTTCAAATCTTGAGGAAAAATATTAATTTGCTCATCCAAGAAGCTTGCAAACTCCAAGCAGGGTAAACTCAAATTTCCACACTTAGACACATCAGAGTCAGTTTTTTTTTTTTTTTTGTGGGTACCGGGGGGTCGACCTCAGGACCTCGCGCGCCAACAGGCACCCGTGCCGCTGAGCGTTATCACCGGCCCCTTTTCCGTATGTGGGATCCAGGAGTTGAATTCGGGCCCTCGCGCTTGCAAGGCAGGCGCTTACGCCGCTGAGCCATCTCACCGGCCCCAGAGTCAGTTTTTTGAAAGACAAAAAATGAAGAGAAAAACCTGGCAAAAAGTGAGAAAAGTGACTTATCATGTCCAAGAGATTCACAAATCATTAACAGTTATGAGAAACCGTGGAGGTCAGAAGGACGACATACACAAAGTATGAATAGAAGACACTCAACCAAAAACTCAATGTACGGTAAGCCTCTCCTTCAAAAATGAGTAAGTTAAGACATTCCCAGCTACCAAAAATTGAGAGATTTATTTACTTATTTCTTCTAACAGACTTGCTCTAAAGCTCATTCTTCAGAATGAAATGAAAGGATTCTAGAGAGTAGTTCAACTCCAAACTGAGGCATAAAAAAATCTGTAAAGATAATGCATAAATACAAATTGCCATAAAAATGTATTTTTGCTTGTGAATCCGCTCACAGATATAAGACAGCTGCATAAAAATAATTGTGTTGATAGGCTTATAGTGCACAGAAATACCATTCGAATGACAATGACAGCACGAAAGAGGGAGGAGGAACAAAGTTTTATCAGAGCAAGTTCATTCATTCTATTGAATATGAGTAAAAGAGTAAAAGATAGATTCCAACATACAAAGATGTTAACTGTAATCCCTAGGGTACAAAGTTAGTAAGTCAACAACATATAAAATAAATAGCAAAGGAATTAAAATAAACTAGAAACTTTAACACAAAAAGGTACAATAATAAAAGACTATAGGAACAAAAATAATAAGACACAAATCATTTAGAAAAAGTATAGGACAATGAAAAATATAAGAAAAGCATTTGACAAAAAACAATATCCCCTAGTGGAAAAAACCACTCCATACAATTGGAATAGATGGTAACTTTCTTAGTTAGGTAAAGGCCGTCTAAAACAACCCATGCATAGCTGTCGTTGTATGTACTGCAGAATGACTGACTGTTTCTTCTTACGGTCAAGAAAAAGACAAGGTTGTTTATTTACCCATTTCTCATTTTACTCAGTTTTATATGTAGAAATTAGGCCAGAACAAAAGGAAAGAATTCAGCTTGAAAGAAAGAAATTAAACTATTTCTCTTCTCGGTTGACCATTGGCATGCTTTTATATATAAAAATCATAAGGAATCTGTAAGAAACATTAGACTCAATAAATAAGTTCTGCAAGGTTGAAGTATACAGGATTAATAAAATCAAATTTATTTTTACATATTGTCAATGAATAATCCAAACGGCATGTATTAAAACAACTCTAGCAAAGTAGTATGAAAAAGAATAATATACTTAGAAGTCAGTTACATAAAATATGTATGAAACTTGGATTCTGAAGCTATGAACATACTTTGATACTTTTAGGCCAACAAAATATCTTGTTCATACAAGTCCTCCAGAGAATACTTAGGAAATTGTTATGATAGGAATTTTCAACACTATGTTTTTACTTTTGAAAATTTTCTGCTTTATTATACTCAAATGTGTTGAGGGAGGAAATAGTTCTTGCTTCCACAGTGCCTGTACATAAGCAATTATTATTTTTTTTCTTGAGGGGAAGAATGAATGAATGAATGAATGAATGAATGAATGAACAGAAGCTGAAAGGCAAATGTCACCAAAAGGTTAGTGGTATGGGTGGAATTAAGATAAAAAGCAGTGATATTCTATATAATTAGTTTATGTAGCAGTTAAAAGACTCATTCTTAACACTTCTATATAAATTTTCCTGATGTGGTAAAGGACATCAGGTCAGGGTGCCACAGTGAAAATCCAGTTGAAGAATGGCTTCCTATCTACTCATCCAAGTCACTACTTTCATCTAAATCACACGGGATTGTGCATTTAGTTTCCTGGTGAACCTATTCTAGAGGAAAATTAACTTGTACAAGTGATCACTAAAACAGGAGCTGTTCTGTTTCTCAGCTTTCACACGAAGCGTATTTCCCATTACTATTTAGTAAGTGAAATAATTTCATTGAGTACTTATACTGTCAAATGCTGTAAAAGTTGCCTTCTTTATATCATGTGTATTTAAGTGTCTTAGTAGTTCCATGAAGTGTTACTTCTTCATAAAAGAAACTAAAACTTAAGGCCCATTTAAACTCCCCATTAGTTACAAAGTTGATAAAACCAAGAGACCTGGTTTTAACTCTTCTGTGTGACCTTAAAATTATGAAGACTCTTTGTAATAAAATAATTTTTGGGTAAACGTTAGTCCAGTATTCGTGTGAACATCATGAACTTGTGTACGGAGAGGTGAAGACTCAGATAAGAATTCACTTTACAATTCTGTTAACTGAGAGATCATATCCTTCATACCTGGTGTTTCCAACTTACCATTCTCCATGGAAGTTGTGTCCTCATTTAAAAAATTCTTAGTGATACAAGGAAACCAAAACTTTGTTTATAGTTTTCCTTTAGAGAAGAAGGGGACATCAGAAAACCAATCCAGCCATGATATAAAAATTATTGAGATTCATACATCATTTTTGGTCCGTTAGGGTAGCACCACTTGTGAATTATTTGTGAATAAGAATAATTACTTGGGAAGTATTTGTGAGTAAGAATAATTCATTCCTTTTAAATATAGACATTTATATTTATAACATCCATGCTCCAATTTTGGTTTTCTTTTTAAAATCTAAAATAACCATGTATTGCTGTGTCTTTGTTTTCTTTTAAGCAATTACTGAGCATAATGGGAACTTAAATATTGGGGATGTTTTCAGTTTTATAAATCAGAAAATATTTACAGCTGAAATCACATACCAAGTTTCTTTATTGTTATAGCACTTTTGTAGTACAGCTCTAAATAAAAACACAGCCTATCACACCCCTGCCCACAGGAGGACTCAAGACAAGTCTTCCGATGTCCTAATTAAAATATCTCTAAGTTAATTTATTAAAGGGCATTTTAGGCTGTGTTCACTCACTACATTTATGAAAATGCAGTGTGCACTACTATTTTTAAATTATGTACATCTTACTCTCAAGTGACATGAGAATACTGTGCATATCATATGAAGAAATGAATATGCTCAATGCACATCACATAAAGAAACAGAAATTTAAAATATATGTTCATGACACTCTGCTGCAAAACAAGCCGTGTAAGAATGATTTATCACTTCTCGTGTAGGATTCCAAGACTGCTGGTGTCACAAAAGCCAATGCAGTAAAGCCACTGCCACCTGGAGGCTCAGAAACAGTAACTAATATTTAATACACTCAATTCGCAGGTTCACTAATTGAAGTGACATAATAGAGGAATACAACTCCGAATCAAACATGACTTAAGAAAAAACAGGTAGTGACTGGCAAACCACTCTCTCCAGACATTTTCTTTTTTTTTTTCTTTTTTGTGGGTACCGGGGGCGGGTCGACCTCAGGACCTCGCGCGCCAGCAGGAGCCCGTGCCGCTGAGCGATATCACCGGCCCCTTTTTTCGTGTGTGGGATCCAGGAGTCAAACTCGGGCCCTCGCCCTTGCCAGGCAGGCGCTTACGCCGCTGAGCCATCTCACGGGCCCTCTCCAGACATTTTCATCTCACATGTCTTCTTAGAGGCCGAAATTCTGTACACCTAGCAGTTGTTCTGGACCTTTTTGTACCCGTTTTCTTTTTTCTCGGGCATTTTCATTCTCCTTGCTACTAGCTCTTCTGGTTCTGTATATAAATATTGTAAGATTGTACCTATGTTTTAAAAATAATAAAAAACCTCCTTCTTTGACCATTGGTCTATGACAAAAGTACCATCCTCTTGCTTTTTTTTTTTACTGTTAAGTAAACTTTTTGAAAGTGTATCTCATTGCTATTATCTCCGTGGCTCTTTTGAAAGTGACCAATGTCCTTGATGCTTCACCTTTGAAACTTTTAACACATACTGCTATTGAAACCGTTCCTACTTTGTTACCTTGAGTAACGCTACCTCTCTCTGTTTTCCTTGTACCTCAATAGTGGCTTCCTCTTAAGCGGCTCAAATAGATCTCGCCTCCATATTTGCACGTACCTATATATAGATATATTTTTATTCCTCCTTGGTCACCAAAAAGTTCTAAAAGCAATAGTTACATAATTTTCCTTTAATTTTAAAATTAAAGTAATGCCAATTTGGGAAATTTGAGAAATATACTATTACATGCACACATAAAAACAAAGGACGTATCATATTACTGGCCTCCTTGATAGGTTTTTGGGGTATTCTCACAGAGAAGGAGATGTGGGAATATTATGTTGCTCTTTGTTCTTAGATTCTTTCTTTCTCCTCTGTTCTTTGGTTTGTACTATTGAAGTCTGAGCCTGCAAACAGCATTATCCAAGCTCTCATCCATGGAAAGGAAATGACAAGAGAAGGAAATTTATTTATTTATTTATTTATTTATTTATTTTTTTTTTTTGTGGGTACCGGGGGGTCGACCTCAGGACCTCGTGCGCCAACAGGCACCCGTGCCGCTGAGCGATATCACCGGCCCCTTTTTCGTATGTGGGTTCCGGGAGTCGAACTCGGGCCCTTGAGCTTGCAAGGCAGGCGCTTATGCCGCTGAGCCATCTCACCGGCCCAGGAAATTTAGATGATGAGGAGAAAAGGAAAGAGCATGATAAGCAAAAATAAAGGTAGATACAATAAGCTTTTCTTCCTGAATTTTCTAAATCACACAGCCATCCTTTGGCATCTGCAGGAGATTGGTTCCAAGCCTTCGGCCCACCTTGCCCACATCAGACATCCAAAGCCATGGATACTCGAGTCCTTTATATGAAATGATGTGTATTTGCATATAATCTTTGCATATCTTCCTGTATATTTTAAATCACCTCTAGATGATGTGTAATGTGTCCTACAATGTAAATGTTATGTAAATAGTTGGTGACAATCTTTTAAGGAAAAATGGTAATGAAAAATGTCTTTGCACATTCACTATAGAGACACTTTTTTTGAAAAATTTTGATTCAGTGGTTGGTAGAATTTATAGGTGTGGAAACCATGAATGCAGAGGGCCAATTGTATCATAAGATGTCAAAAAATAAATTAGGTATCACAATATTAAATTCAAGTACATCAGGAGCTATATCAATTCTAATCAAGTATTCACCAGATAATGTATCAATAAAATACATTAATCAAAAATTATCCTATAGTAGTAGGTCATTAAGAGCATCTGACCAAAATTCCAAAGGTTGAAATAAATCAGTTTGTTCTCCAACTTCAGTGGAATTAAACTAGAAATCAATCACAGAAAGATAATCAGAATAAATGCCAATGTGTTTAAACTAAACCACAGATTTCCAAAAAAAAAAAAAAACACACCGAACAAACAAAAGAAGAAAAAGAAAACACTAGTTAGTAAAGAATTTCAGCATAGAATAGATCACACTTAGAAGTGAATGGTGATGAAGACATGACAATTAAACATATGCTAAATCCCTACCACAGCAAATGTAGAGCTTCAAAGTTGGAGGACCATTGCTCTCAATTTCTATCTAAAACACTTAGTGAAAGAAGAACAAACCAATCTTAAGAATATAGAAGGAGGGAAATGAACTTAGAAGTAGAAATAGATATTAAACATACATTTATATTAGGGAAAAACAGCAAAACCAAATGTGCATTTTTGTAACAGATTAACAAAGCAAAACAAAATAGGCAATTTATCAAGACAAATAATAGAGGGTGCATACTATCAATACTAAGAATATAAAAAGGTGATATGGCTATAGATGCCACATAAAAGACAGTGAGATAACTGTAAACCAAAACATCATAATAAATTTCAAAATTTAAATGAAATGGTCAATTTGCTTAAACAGTACAAATTTATGTAGACAAATACCTTCCAAAATAGTTGCACCATTTTATATTCTAACCAGACATATCTGCAAAGTTCCAGTTTCTCCATGTCTTTGCCAATTCTTTTATATATAATATGTACCGTATATGTTATGTATTAATATTATGCGTAATATAATCCTACATATATGCTATAGCACCTAGTGGATATGAAAGGTAGTTCATTATGGTTTCATTTTCATTTTTGTGATGGTTAATGATGTTATGTAACTTTTTGTTTTTTATTATAGACATTTTTAGAGCTGTTTAAATATCACAGCAAAATTAAAAGGAATGTACTGAGATTTCCCATGTACCCTTTTGCTTAAACATGCATGTCCTCCCCTTTAGCAAAGTTGCCCACTAGAGTGGTTTATTTGCTGTAACTGATGAACTGACATTAACAGAGCGTATTTACCCAGAGTCCACAGTTTGCTCTTAGTATTGGACATTCTGTGAGTTCAGATCAATGTAGGTAGGCAGGTATCCATTATAGTACCATATATGGGAAGCATTTTCACTATCATAAAAATCTTTTAAGCATTTGAACATTTTTAATAAAAATTAACTGAGTGGTGGATACGTTAATGATTACAGAGGAAAGCTCCTACTGGTATATTTGGAGGGGGTATGGACAATGATTGTCTTTTTAGCAAATGAAAGTGTGTATCTCCAAAACCTGGGTTTTAACAAATATGTAATGACATATAGCCACCATTACAGGATCATATGGTTTTACTCCCCTCAGTATCACCCTATTTTCTGCCTTACCATTTCTCTGCCCTTTCCTTCCCCCAAAATATACTAAACCTCAGTAACCACTGATTTCTTTTTTTATTGTCCTTAGTTTTGCCTTTTCCAAATATCATATGGTCAGAATAACACAATATATGATACTTTCAAATTGGCCTGTTTCACTTAGAGATATACATTTATAGCTCTTCCATGTCCTTTCATGCTTAACAGCTCATTTCTTCTACTGCTGAATAATATTCTATTGCACGAATGTACTACCATTTATTTTTCCATTTACCTACTTAAGGACATCTCAGTTGCCTTCAAGTTTGGACAATTATGAATAGGCTTACTACAAACATCTACATGCAGATTTTTCTATGGACATAGTTTTAACTCCTTTGTGTAGATTAATTGCTAGATCATATGGTAAGAATATGTTTACTTTTGTAAAAAACTGTTCTCTAAAGTAACTGTTTTACATTCCAATTAGTGATGAATGACATTTCTACTTTCACATTCACCATCCTCATCATCTGTAATCTTACCAGTGTTCTGGGTTTTGACTGTTTTAATAGCTGTAGAATGGTATTTTGTTTTAATTTGCCTTTTTCTGATGGCATGTGATGTTGAGTATCTCTTTTTACAACTATTTGCCATCCATGTGACTTCTTTGATGAGTTGTCTGTTAAGGTTTTGGGACCATTTTTAAATGAGGATGTTTGATTTTGTATTGCAGAGTTTTAAGATTTCTTTGCGTATTTTGGATAAACTTTTTAAAAAATCAAATGTGTCTTTTGCAAATAGCTTTTTCCAAGTCTGTGGCTTGTATTCTTACTCTCTGTACAGTGTCCTTCACAGAGCAGAAGTCTTTAATTATAATCAAATCCAGTTTACCAGTTCTTTCATGGATCATGCCTTTGAAGTCCTACCTCAAAAGCCATGTTTATATTCAAGGCAATAATAGGGGTTCTCCCATTACCATCTAGGAGTTTTATAGTTTTGTATTTCGCTTTTAGGATCCATTTGAACTAATTTCTGTGAAGAGCTGTAATGTCTATGTTTATATTGATACTTTGCAAGTTTATCATTCGTTGAAAAGACTCTCTGCTCCATGTATGGCATTTGTTCCTTTATAAAAGATCAACTGACTTCCCTTTACGGGCTTTTTATTTTGTTCCATTCATATATTTGCCTATTCTTTTCCACCAATATCACAGTGCCTTGATTATTGTAGCTATATAATAAATCTTGGTGTTGGGTAGTGTCAGTCTCCTTTGATATAATGTTGGTTATTCTGGGCCATTTGCCTCTCCATAGAACCTTCTCAGCTTATTTTTATTTCATAAAATAATTTTCTGAGATTTTCAGATTGAGAATCGGGATTGCATTTGATCTATAGATCAATTTGAGAGAAACTGACATTTTGAAAATATTGAGTGTTCTTATTCATGAACATGGAATACTCTTCATTTATTTAGTCTTTTCATTTCATTTGTGAGAGCGTTAACACTTTCCTTATATAGATCTCATACACATTTTGTTAGATTCATACTGAAATATTTCTTTTTTGGGGTGCTTATGTAAATAATATTGTGATTTTAATTTCAAGTTCTACTGTTATAGAGAAAATTATTGACTTTTATATGTCAGCCTTGTGTTCTGCAACTTCACTATAAATGCTTATCAGCTGCATGTTGATTGTTCATATTTTCTGCAGATATGATCATGTCATTTGCAAATGATGACAGTTTTTTCTTCCTTTCAAGGCTATACACATTTTACTTCCTTCTCTTGTCCTATTGAATTGGCTAAAATGTTTACTATGATGTTGAAAAGGAGGGGAGAATGACCATCATCATGAAATCAAACAATAACAAATGGCAGCAAGCTGTAGGGTAAAAGGAACCCATCTGTATTGTTGGTGGGAAAGTAAACTAGTAAAACCACTATGGAAATCAGTGTGGAGATTCCTCAAAATACTAAAATTAAAAATTCCATTTGACTCAGCTATTCCCTTTGTAGGTATCTTCCTCAAAGAGTAAAAGTCATCATATTACAGTGGTCCATGCATACCCATGTTTATAGCAGCACAATTCATAATAGCTAAATCTTGGAAGCAGCCTACATGTCCATCAACAGATGAATGGATAAAGAAAATGTGGCATTTAAATTCTTTTACATGAGAAACCCAAATTATAAATAAAGATCAAAATGAAAAATAGGTAATAGGAAGTAGGGAGATAGATCTTTCTAAGATGGAAAGGGGATCCAGAGATGGAGGGATGGGAAAGAGGGAGCAAGGGGAAAGAAAAGGGGATGAAAAAAATTAAAAGGTGTTATGTGCACAAACCAACTCCCAGAAGGAATGTAAATATGTACTGCAAACATGCACTAATAAAAGAAATTAAAAAGTAAAGGAGGTGAAAGAAGGAACATCCTCACCTTACTCCTGAAATTAGTGGGGTAACTTTTAATTTCTCACCATGAAGCATTATGTTAGCTGAAGGATTTCTTTAAATAATATTTATAAAGTTAAGGAAGTTATAACTTTCCATGTGCCTGTTGTCTATTTTTATAACTTCCTTGAAGAAATGTCTTGTATATTTCTTTTTCCATTTCTAATTGTGGTGTTTGGTTAAGTTGCAAGTGTCTTCATGTATTTTGGGTCAAGGTCTCTCATTAAATGACTTGCAAGTTTCTCTGCGTGTTGTCTTTTCACTATTTTGATATTTTTTGTTGAGGCACAAAATTTTTGATTTTGAGTAAATTCATTTTATCTGTACTATTTTTTTCCAGTTGTGCTCTCGGCCTCATCTCTAGGAGATATTTGCCCACTCCAAGGTTAAGAAATTTTCTCCCATATTTTAAGAGTTTTAGTGTTATAGCTACACTTCATTCTATAATTCATTTTGAATTACTTTTTGTGCATGATTTAATGAGGAGCAGAACTTTATTCTTTTGTATAGGGACACAGAGTTGTCTCAATACTGTTCATTGAAAAAACTCTTGTGAATTGAATTTGTTTATTAAATTATCTTGGCACAATTGCTGAAAATCAGTTGCCCTTAAATTAATTGTTTATTCTAGACTCTAAATAGTATTCTGTTGACTTAACAGTCCATCTTTATGATTTTTAGTTTGGGGTAAGTTTTAAATCAGAAAGTGAACTTTCTAACTTGTCTCCCTCTGTCTCTCCATCTCTCCATCTCTCTGTCTCCCTCTCCCTCTTTCCTATCTCTCAGAAATGCTCTGACAATTTGGGTTCCCTTGCATTTTTGTATAAATTTTAGGAATAGCTTACTAGTTTCTGAAACAAATGAAATTATGACTTTCATGGAGTTTTGTTAAGTACTACCTTCTTAGTAGTGTTAACTCTTCTTATCCAAAAATATGGAATATTGTCCTAGTTTTTTAGGACTTCTTTACAATGTGTTGATTTGTTTTGTAGCTTTTGGAGGATTAATTTTGTATTTCTTTGTACTTCCTTGGTGTTTTATTCTCTTTGATGTTATTATAATGGGTTATTCTCTTAATTTCATATTCAGATTTCCATTGCTAGAGTATAAAATTACAATTGATACTCTGGTTTCTTTTCAGATCGCATAAATCTTTCATCTTTTTTAAAAAATACAATTGATTTTTGCTTAAAAATACAATTTATTTGTGTTAATTGATCTTGCACCCTGCTGAACTTGTTTACTAATTACATATATTTTTGTGAATGTTTTATGTTTTTCTATATAAAAAGGGTCGTCTGCAAATATAGTTTCAAATGTGGATGCCTTCTATTGTAATTTCTGGTCTTACTGTCCTATCTCATAGTTTCAAAACAATATTGAAGAAAAATAATAAAAATGGTCATTCCTATCATATTCCTAATCTTTAGGATAAAACATTATTATTTCATTATTAGGTATGATGTTAGTTTCAGATTTTTTATAGATACTTTTATCTATTAGGTTAGGAAATTCTCTCCTATTTGTAGTTTGCTGAGTATTTATATCATCTAGTAGGTTTTTTTTTTAAATATGCCTTATTTGTGCCTAATGAGATGATCACATGTTTTTTGTCCTTTTTTCTATTGAAATGCTTTATTGCACTAACATCAAGATCTTCAACTAAACTTATTGGAATTAGTTTGACGAGTATTTTGTATTTATATTTATAAAAGTATTGATTTGTAGTTTTCTTATGATTTTTTATCTTGGTTTGGTATTAGGGCAACACTTGTCTATTAGAATGTGTTGGAAAGTGATCGCTGTTGTTCTAATTTTGGGAGATTTTACGAAGTATCAATGGTAATTCATCACTAAATGTGTGGTGGAATTTGCCAGTGAGGATACGTCAGCCTGAACTTTGCTCTGTGGGAAGTTTTTTTTTTTTTTAATTATCAATTCAATATAATTATTTGTTAAAGGTCTTGGGAAGTTTTTTTTTATTATTATCAGTTCAATATAATTATTTGTTAAAGGTCTTTTCAAATTTTCTATTTTTTTCTTGAGTCAGTTTTGGAATGTCATTCTGTCTTTCCAGGAACATGCTCATTTTACCTAAGTTATCAAATGTACTGACATTAAGTGATTCACAGTATTCTCCCTTATATCACTTTTTATTTTTCTAAGGTTGGTAGTAATGCCCTATTTTTTCCTCTTGAATTGAGCAATAACTATTTTCTTCTTTTTATTGGTTAGTCTAGTAAATTTTTTTTCAGTTTTGTTCGTCTCTTTCAGGCTTCAATTATCAATACCTTTTTCCCTACTAATTTTCTATTTTCTATCTCCTTAATTTCTGCTTTAATCTGTATTATGTCCATTTCTATTCTTGCTTTAGGTTTAGTTTGTACGTTTTTCCCCAATGTCTTAAGGTAGAAATTTCTGAGTTGAGATCTTCTTTTTTAATCTAGGCATTTAGAGCTTTAAATTTTGCTCTGGACACTGTTTTAGCTGTGTCTCATAAATTTTAGCATGTTGTATAAATTTCAGTATGTTGTATAAATGTCACTTATTTCAAAGTATTTTCTAATTTCCCTTATGATTTTCTCCTTGACTCACCATTTGTTTAGGATTGTGTTTAATTTTATTTATTTCTGACTTCCTCAAATATTGGCCTTCCCATCACTTCATTTAAAAGAGCAAACCCTCTTTGGTTTTAAGAACGTTCTTTGTACATGCTCCCTGTTCCTCTCCCCTTTAAACCTTTGTATACTTGAGCCTCAGAATATGTGTTGCGTTCTAGGAAACTGCTTTCTCTGTTTTCTCTCCTATGTCCTCGAGAGAGTGGCATCACTTTCCCCCAACATTTGAGAAAAGAAATATATTTGAGGGGTCCTCAGTAAAGGATTTCATTCACTATTATGAGTGTTTAATTTTTGTGTTGGTAGAACTAAGGAAGAATGTCTTAAAAGAATGTAATTTAGAGAAGAATATTTCTTCCTCTTCATGGGCCATGTTACCTCCAGAAAAAGGCCGTTGAATAGAGGGTTTTTACATGCGCATCTTCTTTTGACCTTAGTGTTTTCTGAATGAACACATTGAACTCCTTCCCTTCCATCTGGCTTACGGGGTAACGGTATCTATGCTAGTGGTCCCTACCCCAGCAGTCTCTTTAAGGCTCAGTCCATTTATCCATACTTTCTACTCTATTTTCTTTTTAATTGAATACTTCTTGATACACAAGAATATTCAACCTCTTCTAACACAAAACAAAACAAAACAAAACAAAACGTGACTTCCTTGCACCTACAATCTTTTTTAGCAACTGACCAGACTTGCACACATCTTTCATAGAACAGTGGCTTCTTTGGACAGTGGACAGATTTCTTACTATTTTCTCTTTGTATTCTCTTCTACAACCACTTGCCCTGTCTTTATGCAATGGTCACAATGTTATGGTTCAATAAAATGAAGTATTTTCAATTCTTATTTTACTTGACCTTTTAATTTTTTTATATTGCATGTTCAGTCTCCCTGACTGATATCTAAATCTGGCTTATACTGCTAATTACACATTAACAGGACCCTAGATACTACATTGGACTCAGCCCAGCCCTCTGCTCTACTGGCTTTGTTCAAGATGTGTGTGTGTGTGTGTGTGTGTGTGTGTATTAATTACATACAAGATACTAGAGATCACCTTTTAGAACTCAGTCTGCATCTAAGAATAAGTTTCAACATCTTTCCATACACCTATTCTTCTTATTATTAAATCTGTCATTTTAGAATATCTCCAGGGTCCTAAGCAAGATGTTTGAAAGTCATCCTTCTTCCACACTTTGCATTTCCACCCAGGCTTGTGGCTTTTACCTGTGAGTTATATCTCATTTCCTTTCTTTCCAAAGTACCCTTACTGACCTCTGTTAGATTATGTCTTCATCATATCACGTGTAAGGAACTTTGTAAATCACTGTAACAGGACTCCTCTAGCGCAGCCCACACCACCGTCTTGGAGCGCTCTTCCTAAAGTGAAAGTCTTATCTTGTCACTTCTTTGCTTAAAATCTTTTTGTGGAAAACAGCAAATTTTATGATAAAGTCAAACTCCTCAGACAGTAGATAAAATCTTTCTCAACTGGGTTCCTGAGAATTTTGTAAATTCTTGAAAAGTGTCATGGTATTTTGCATCTTTGATTTTATATTTGCTGCTTCCTTTTTCTGAAATACTATTCCAACTTTATGTATCTAATCCTGACTAGTGGTTCCTATTATGGAAAAGTTGTCACTTTTCAATTAACCTTCACCTCTTCCCAAGTCATTCCTCTGTTCTTACAGAATCATCCTCATGTAAAAAATACTGCACAGGGCCGGTGAGATAGCTCAGTGGCACAAGCGCCTGCTTGGGAAGTGCGAGGTCCTGAGTTTGGTTCCCGGTACCCACATAAAAAAAAAAAAAAATACTGCACAGTACTTTAAATGTTGCAATATGTGTCTAGGTCCTCTAGTAAATTTCAAACTTGAAGATTATAAAATTCCTTTCTGTAAGGCATAATGGCTTGCATATATTTGCTGCTCAATAAGTATAGATTGAATTTATTATATTTCATTTTTACCTATTTGATGACTATGTATTATTTATCTGTACATTACTCATTCAATATATTTTAAATAATAACTACATAATTTAACTTTTTTTGTTTTGTGTAGATGAATATAAAAATGAATAATATATTGTTATTACTAAACTTAAGAAGAAAGCAGTTGCTTGAAAGAGGATGTAGAACATAATACATGCTTATTTGTCATCAATTTGGGAATGTATGAGTGAAATGAGGTAGCTCTCCTAAAAGAGGTACACGTCAAAATCCTGAGACTTTTGGAGAAGAGAGATCACTTCTCCTTGTCTACAGGGGAGGATGCTTATGAGAGAGGAAGTAGGTCTTGTCCTCTGTTTGGACAACTGGTAGAGTTACAGATAGATAAAAGTGGAAGGAAATACTGACTCAGAACGAATAAGGTGGGCATAGGCAAAGAAAGAGTAAAGCATGAATTTCAGAGTACAGCAAGTGGAATGGCTTGGCCAAAGAGGAAAAAAAGTAAGTAGCATGAATGAGTAAAGAAACTAAAGAAAATGAGCAGATTTTTAAAAAATACAATGAATGGATAAAGAAAATGTGACTCTGTGTGTATATATATATGTGTGTGTGTGTGTGTGTGATTCAGTCATAAAAATTATATCTTGCAATTTGCAGCAACGTGGCTGAAGCTTGAAAACACAGAAATAGAATAAACCAAAGACAGAAGGATAAATTCTGTAAGATTATATTTCTATGTGGATCTCTTCATAAAGTTGAATTCATAGAAGCAGAGAGTAGAAGGATAGTTAGTAGGGCCCAGGGTGGGAGAATGAGAGAGTTTCAATTACAAGAGAACAAGTTCTGTGATATAAATTACAGCCTAGTCCCTGATATATGTGTTAACTTGATTGTAGTAATCATTACACAATGGGTACTATATCAAGTCATTTCATTGTACATCTTGCAACCTAAGTCAAGTACATATTTTAAAAAAGAGTTAGGTTTGGGTCATTGTCTCAGAGCAAAATAAACCAAAGACTTTAAAAATAGAAATGCAGGTGTTAGTAAACAAGGTAAAGGCATATTTTCTAGGTGGTTTAAAAATAAAAACTTTAAAAGATTCACTGAAGTTGAGTTTGTAGCAGCACTGTGGCAACAATGGAGATTTTTTTTTTTTTTTTTTTTGTGGGTACCGGGGGGTCGACCTCAGGACCTCGCGCGCCAGCAGGCGCCCGTGCCGCTGAGCGATATCACCGGCCCCTTTTTTGTATGTGGGATCCGGGAGTCGAACTCGGGCCCTCGCGCTTGCCGGGCAGGCGCTTAAGCCACTGAGCCATCTCACCGGCCCAACAATGGAGATTTTAAGAAATTTTACATGCCTTAGAGATCTATTTTTTGTATAAGAAGGTATGTAGTATTTTGTAATTATTCTCAAGTCACTGGACTTCACTCCAATTTGAAACAGGTAGAAGAACATCTCACATAGTAGAAATCAGCCTAAACTATCCAAGTAACTTCAAAGAATACCTGGGGTTATTTTTCATATTTTTCAAAATTTTAAGATAATTGATATGTATTTACATATATATTAATATATATGTAGTATATAAGTTCATATACAAAAAGCATATTTTGTTTTAAAAGTATTTGCAATTCCCTTTTATTTTATTTTAAAATATTTTCATTGCTTCTTTAACATTAATTATTATTATATTAGTTACATTTTCATTACGTTGGTTGTATGTTCACTAATTACTTTTTGTATGCCACTCTTTGTCATATCTTGAGTGAGGGACAGAGTTTAAAATATGGCCATACATGGCACTATCATCAAAAAAATTAGTAGTTATGGGATACAAGCGTTAGAAGCACCAGACATAATGTGCGCATGTCAGAGGAAGGAAAAATAAAACCCTTAATGAGCTAAGAAGTGATATGGAGAAATATGAAAATGAACAAGAAAGGCCAAAGCATTTCTAGTTGGAGTAAAAGAATAACAATGGGAAAAAATGAGAGTTTAATGGAGATCACCTTGAATGTAAACATAGATTTTTAAGTATGTTTCCTTACTCTGTCCTAAGAAGAAGGAGTGGCTGGATGGAGAAATTTAGAAAGACACCAATTTCCCTTTTTCACTCTATGTATCCCACAGTATTTAGGATAAAGTAACATAAAAATAAAATTGACAAAAAAATGAGAAAATTAGCATTCATATAATTACCATAAGATGAAATATTTAAAAATCAAACAAAATTTTGCAAAAGAAAAAAATTGAACATACTATTTCAAGGTTATAAATCAGAGAAAAACTGAATACATTATGGCAATTTAAGTTAAATATGACAAAATGAGGTGGTATATACATGAATCTCAAAATGCAAAAGAAAAAAACCCAGCGGGAATATGTGAAAATTTACCTGGCAGAATTCAGGTAAAAATATTTAAAAATGTCTCAGAAATAGATACTAACATACTAAGTCACCAAATTTATAGCTAAAGGTATAAAGAAGAGAAATATGGAAACCCTAAAATAAAAAGACAAAAGAGACTTAAAAAGTTGTAGCTAAACAAGGCAAAGAAGATGGAACACATTTATAATTAGAGTCTCCAAAGATTTAAAAAGAAAATTACAAAATGGAATAAAAACATGAAATTATGACTTTTCTGAAATAAAAGACTAGATATTGAAATTCTGATATCTAAATCTGACTTAGCATTCATACAACTATATGTTGAAAAATTATATTCTACATACTAGAAAGAATAGAACCAAAATGATCAATTTCTAGACATATCTTAATAAAATTACCACAATTTATAGAAAAAAATAATCTGGGCAAAAATATATGTTATTTAGGTAGAAAAGAAAATCAGCACATTTCACAATATTAACAGGAGAAAGAAGATAACAGAGCAATTTTTTTTTCTGGGTACTGGGGGTTGAACTCAGGACCTCGTGCGCCAGCAGGTGCCCATGCTGCTGAGCGATATCACTGGCCCTTTTTTCTTATGTGGGTTCTGGGAGTCGAACTTGGGCCCTCGCGCTTGCCAGGCAGGCGCTTACACCGCTGAGCCGTCTCACCGGCCCCTGCAATTCTTTTTTTTTTTTTTTAAGTACTCAACTGAAGAAAGAATGAGTCAAGCAGTTATCTAGCAAAAGTACTTTTCTAGAATCAAATTCATACATGTAGAAAGTTAGTAAACAGCATATTGTTAACTCTTCTTGAGGAATACACCAGTAAACAGGCTTCTTCTATCCAGGAAATGGTTGTAAAATTGTGTTAAATTAAGTAATAGCAAGCACAGAATGTATGCAATGGACATCTAAGGCAAATGAGTAAATGAAAAGGATGGAAGAATGGCATGAAAATACTATATGATTTCCAAAGTTAATATAACTGAAATCTTAAAGTAGAAGTGCTATCCTTGACTACATTGCTCCTAAAACAAAAATTTCATTTGAAGAAAGCACCAAGCGCATATCGAAATATTAAAAGAACACTACAATCAAGTTATAAATGTGTGTGCTGGTATTAGCTGTGTCAGCTTTCCATTACTGTGACAACATACATGAGGCAATCAATTTATAAGAAGTAAAGGTTTATTTTAGCTCACAGTTTCAGGGTTTCAGTCCCTGATCACTTGGCCCAATTGTGTTTAAGCCTATGGAAGGAATGTGTAGCAGAGGAAGCTGTGAATCTCATGACAACCAGGAAGTGAAATGAGAGACAAAAAGAGGACCAGACTTCCAAAATCCCCTAGAAGGGGCTGCACCCAGTAATCTAAAATATCTCACTGGACTCCACTTCTCACAGACTCTGCCATCCTCCAAGAGTAACTTGTGCTAGGGATCATGTGGACTTTGGGGGGACACTTATCCAAATTATAGTATTAATTCCATTTTAAAACATGATACACAATAAACAGCTCTAAAGTTTATACAAAAAGGGAGATCATGTAATAAATAAATATCCTCTATTTCAGTATATTGTATGCTATGAAAAATTACAAATGTTGAAGTGACTGTTATATTCACATTATACAGAACAAAAATTCCACCAATAATTATTATAGAATAATAATTCAAGCACTGCAAACATGTGGCAGTGTAGTATAACAGTAAAGGGCATGAAGTGTGGAGCACAGAGCCTCACTTAGGATTTCAGCTTTACCCTTACTAGCTGTGTGATATTGCGTTGTAACTGTATTATCTCGTGCTTCTAAATGACACACCTATATTACTGTGTTGTTATAAATATTGAACAAATAGATCATTAAAAGAGGTTAGAACAGTGTGAAGCACATATTAAGTCTGATTTTAGCATTTATAAAATTAAATTTAACACAACTGAGTCTTCAGGATTGGATGGTAATTAACCATTTTATATCTTAAAACCAGAATAATTTCACATGAATCAAATTTCCAAGTTATAATTCAAAAGTCATCATACTTTCCAATATACTATCTGTTCTACTCCCACAAAAGTACTTCCAGTAGTAACTCTGCCCCTGGGGTTAGATTTAAAAATAATTATATTTTATTGATGCTAAAGTTTTTTAGCAAGTAATATTTATACTTAGGAAACATAGATTACTTGGAAAAATAAATTTCCTAACATTTTAAGTCTAAATATCCTTATTTTTCAAAATGGCAATGGTCACTATGAGAATTAAATTATGTATTTCTATAATTTATATTATATTTCTAGTTCCAGATGGCTGTAAATCTTCATAAATGATCTACTATGTTAATTATAAAGAACCGCAGAGTAAGTCCCTGAAGTAGGTATTATCTTTCGTAGCTACGCTGACTTTCTAGTGTAGAACACAATGCTGAGAATTCAGTAGGTGCTCAATATATGCATACTTGTTAACAAACTATGTAGAGTTATCGAGTATCTACTTTGCCAGGACCTGTGCAGAATACTTGCAGGGACAAATTATGCCTTCACTTTTGTTCCTACAATAAGAATATGAGAGTTTAACACTCACTGAAAGCCATGCCAAAATTTTAATTGGAATCACTTTGGCCTTCATCTGTAGGAATTCTGGAGTATCTCTATTAAGTAATTCTATTATATTTACATAAAGTTAAAATATTAGTCTTCTCATTTCTTCTAATGAAAATACAAGCATGACTAATACATGCATAGGTGTGGCCTAGAAGTTGCCAAATTTTCAAATAAAAGGTTTTCAATATTTAGCCCTATAGTAGATAATAAAAACCTTTAGAGACATGGAATAGTTGTGTGTACTTTTAAGACAAATTCAGTTAGGAGGATTTATTTCTAGCTGATTGCCAAAGGAATGAGTGATTTGTAATAGTTTTATATCTTGTTTTTGCATCTAGAGCTAAAACTCTTAATGTTCCTTCTCACACCTATGAATTTTTGGTAACTTCTCTAGGAACACACAAGTAATACTTGGCAAACTATGTGTTAAATGTAAATCCAATCACCTCCCTCTTTTAAAACCATTTTTAAACTCTAGGTCTTGGTAGCCCCAAATCATTTGTGATGTCAAATCTTCATATCTTATTGCTTCAAAATAAAATATGGACAGCAGGTATGTATTAAAAGTGAAACATTTTTCCAAGGCAAAAAAAAAAGAAAATAGTCATTTCAGAAACAAAATTGTACTACAGAACATTTAAAATATTTTAGAGGGAAAAACTAAAATATTATTATCAATTTTGTGATACTACTACTATCCATTATTCAGTGAAAAATGAAGGCCATCTATGTTTCTCACTGAAAACATATTTCACATACTCATTCAATGATAATGTAAACTTTTATAACTTAAGTAAAACCAAAGTATGAATATATAGAAATGTCTTTTCCAAAGAATATTTGACATAGCAGATGATTTTCTACTTTACTTCAGTTTTGATATTTCTAAAAACATTTCATTAGAAATGATACTTGTCTTAGTGACTTTTCTTGTTGCTGAGACAAAATACCCAACACCCAAAGTTAAAGGCAGAAAGGCTTATTTAGTTCACAGTTTGAAGGGGTTTTGGTCCATAATTGGCTGGTTCCAAAGCAGGGTGGCACGGCAGACAGGCATGGCAGAGGAGAAAGAGCTTATGACAGGAAGAAGGCAGCAAAGCAGCAGGGTATGGCCACAGCTCTTTCTATCCTTTATATCTTATCTGGACTACTTAGGGTGGGTAGCACTCACACTCTCAATTCTAGTGCCCTCGATTCTAAGCATTGCACCATGAATCAATTCCAGCTTTACACAATCTAGATCCAGCCACCTCTTTAAAAGCCCCACTTATGACTGCAAGAGGCTTTGGGGGGACATCTAAACACAAGCCATAACATATCTTCCATATGCTATGTTTCATATGTAGATGTTTTGGGCAGTGCTAGGCAATACATGTAGTTATTTTATAAGCATTGCATAATGGCACACGTAACTGTCTGCTGCCTTGATGTTACTTTAAAAAAACCTACTGTAAAAGCAAAGATGTCACAATTTATCCTACTTCAGTTGCTTCAGTCAGCTAAATAATCAGAGCAGAATTGGAAGAAAAAAATACAAACAGCACCATAAAGAAAAAGTGAATTCAAACCTCAGCCGTATGATATCCCAGGGCAGATATTAATTGCTCTGGCATGCCTAAGTTTATCCCTCCCCTCTCATAATTTCTGTACCTCTTACTTTCAACTAATATAGTACAGAGTGGTAGTCTGCATCTTGGGGGTTTCATTTGTGATATATCTGCATTTTATTGGCTATGTTTGTTAAGGATGAAACTATCAGCTTCCCAATTGATGCCTCTAATTTTGTGCATTTTTAAGGCATAAAATATTCTTTATGGATGAAACTTTGTCTGTTTCATCCATCTGCCAGCAAGTTCTTTTTTTCTGGCCAAATATTGCTTAGGGCCTTCAAGTATTTCTTCATCTGTGAAATGAAAAGAGGTACTTCTAACCTACAATGCCCTGATCATGTCCCCTTGTAAGTTCAAAAATCTTGCTGCAGAGTTAGACATTAAACAGCAAGTTAACATTTGAATTCTGCCCCATGGGGGGAAAAATAAAAGATATTTTGAAGTCCTAGCCCCTAAAATCTCAGTTTGTGGCCTCATTGGAAATCAAGAAGTAATCAAGTTAAGTTTGGAACTTTAGTACAGGCTCTAACTTGACATAGCATATGTCCTTACCAAAAGGGAGAAAATTGGACACATAGGGAAGATTATCTAAAGAGACATAGGGAAAAAACAACCACCTACAACACAAGGATGCCTTATGCTACTAGAAGTTAGCATAGAGCCCTGTGACAGGTCCTTACCTACCGGTAACTCTTTCAGAGGAAGTAATATTTTTCTGATATCTTAATTTTGGATTTCCAGCTTATAGAAATAGGAAATAATAAATTGCTCATTTTCCAAGCTACCTCCTTTTATTAAAGTAGCCCTAGGAAACTAACACAATGTGCTTCGAACATTCTACCTTCTTTTGGTCATTTACTCATGATAACTATATTCTATTAGATGAAATATCCTGGAAGTTTCTAGAAACAGTTCTGGCACTGTAAGTCCTGAAACTCACTAGGGAAATGACTCATTTCATCCCTACTCCCTCCAAAGGAAGACAATTAGATAAAATCACTATGTCATAAACTTTAAACTTAAAATTTTAATGACATTGGAACGGCTAAGTGTTCTAATAAACTGACAAGATGATGATTATTTGACTATGTTTCTCTTACTATAAACATAAGAGTAATTTATTATAAAAAACTGAGACTCAAAATAGTAAAGATTGAATTAAATGCAAAGCTTACTTCAATAATAGTATATTAGCTTATTCTATAGCTATGTAATACTTTTAAAAAACAGTGTTTTTAATTGAAAATTATGACAAAAATTGAGAAAATGGGTGACATTATAAAGATGTGAATAAATCTTCAATAACAACCTGTAACTCAATTGAAAATGTTGCTTAAAATTTTAATTTCCTATCAAATATGAATGTTTGATATATGCCCATGTGTTTGTCTATGTGTTTATATACATTCAATTTAATATTATTTAAAACCTGTGTATAATTATATATCCACATATATTCAATTATTTTTACATTGTATATAAAATTGTATCCTTTTATATTGTATGAAAGTAATTTCCATGACATAAGGGAGAACTTATAGTTTAAAACAAAAATTTTTATATTTGGTCTTATAGTGTATGTTTTGCTTAACTGTTTTTCTTAAAAATTCTGGAAGTCTCAGTGTATATAACAAGATGAATGTTTGATAAATCCTGTTAAAAGATAGGTATTATTTTTACTTAAACATAGGTGGTCACATTTTTTACTAATGGATTGTAATATAAGAATTAGAGAGTTCCTAGTTCTGTTCACTTTCAACAGAATTATTTTACCAGAAGATTTTTTTTTTAAATTATAAGAATGCAATGAAGAACAAATTAGGTGTTTAATTCATACTTCATGTTAATAATTTTAATGGGATCAACTCTCAATGGGAACATAACTACTGTATTTATTACAGTTTTTCACAGAAATATACTGGGATGATTTTCTCAAAAACTTGTGTTTTCCCAAGCACGTTTAATTTTGGAGGTCAAATGGCAAAATGATCAAAAAACTAAATTTGTCATAGAAACTTTTAAGCTTAAATAGGTTACAAATATTTTTCATTATAGTTCTGAATTATCTTGAATGATACAAGGTGGAAGTGGTTATTTTCGTATCACAGATAATGAAATTGTTAATTCAAGATTCTAAGTAGTAATTTGAGGTACTTAGTGGCCTGGACTACATAGAAGAGAAAATTGGGACTCTAGGCCCTTGGTGAGAAACCTACGGCATGCATGCCACAGCCAACTATTTGTTATTATTGTAAGTTCTAAAAGATTCTCCATCACTGCTCTAGGTAATATACAGGGAGTAAGTAGTACAGTGGAGCATGCAATCAAAAAAACCAACCCACCCCAAACAAGTAGTTAACTTCAAAGCCTAAAGAAGGCCGAGATAACTAATATTGAATATATTTTTTATGATATCTACTTAGCAACTTTCTGGATTAAGGAGATGATGTGTTTTCTGAAACAACATGCCTTATTGTTAGTGAGTAATGGGGTGTTTTGATAATATGCTCATAGATGTATGAATTCACCAGAATGGTCATCCAAAAAGACCTGGAATTTCTTTTTCTCTGTGCAGATCTAGCTTGTGGCTCATGTGTAGGATAAGAGAATAAAAATTTTAAAAGGCTAGTCCGTTTAATTGCATAGACTTCAGTAGCTTGTCTTTTCCTGATTACCAGCATATTTATTCATCTTACTTATTATCAGATATGAAGTTAATTTGTTAATATCAGTTAAAATATAGATGAATATTAATGCTGGATAAAAATCCTAAGAAAGAAACAAAAAGAAAGAAAAAGGCAGAAAGGCAAATATTCTGTTGAGCGTTAGAGACTCTTCTGACTTAGAAAAGATACTAACAGTAAGTACTCCAACTGCTTCTCAGAAAAACAAAGCCAGACCCCTTGTGAAAGGGATCTTCTCACTTTCATATAAATCCAAGTGTCCTGAATTTATGTGATGCCCACTCTTCAAATAAATGTTTTCTAGTGACATGAAGATTCAGAAAATGCTTCAACAGCAATAAGTGGGATGGACGCTGTGTTGTAATAATTTGGATACACTTGACTAATGCAGTTATTTGCAATGAGATTGGCTCAGTGCCCAAAGCAGTGAACAAACAAATATAGCTCGACAATTGTTTCATGCCTTCCAAGACAGCCAGAAAGATTTTTGCTCAGTCCAGGGGGGCCCAGTGGTCACTGCTGCAGACGCTGGTCATCAAAACCTCATCAGATATATTTTTTAAATAGTCTTTGTTAAATTCACCAATGTGTTTTATGTAAAAATGCTGGTGAGGCACGAGCCTTTTTAATCAAATTAGTATGCAACATAAGGCAGCTGTGTATTCAAATGGGTTTTTTAGCAATTTGGTTGTTTTCCTTATAATAACAGGAAAGAACATTTTGATTTTGAAGGTGACAGAGGCAATATTACCAGAATTAAACAATCTGAATTAGCTTTTTCATGAAATGTAATATGTTTTATGCTTTTAGATGGGATGCTCTAGTGCTTTCAGATGAGCCTTCCACTGTCACAGTCAATGGCCAGGAACAGAATAAGCTCTGGAGGTAGGATTATCCTCAAATTTAATTTTTTTAGAAGAAGCTAATGGCAAATGTTTCTAGCAAACTTTAGGTTCATCTATGTTATAACTAGAGAACCAAGACAGGATATTAGAAGAACGGATAAGTATAAAATTACTAAACAAAGTTTGACATTTTGCTTATTCTATGAATTTAATGCTGAAAATGAATATAATCCCTAAAATCATAAACAGCATGCATGTCAGACAAAAGCTACAAAATTTCATTTCTTTGTCAACTCAGGTAAATTCAGAGCTATAGCACACAAAAGAGTAATAAGATTACAAATGTAACTTTTGAGTTATATGATAATAATTGCATAGAGTTTGCAGCCAAATATGATTAAACACGCAGAGAGGTTCTTTTTGTTATTTCTACAATGTTTATGGATTAGTATTCAAATGGGCAACATGTAGAGTCCAGCCATATCATTATAAAACAGGAAATTCTCGTTCATATTGATCAGAAAGAAAACAAAAGCCTAGAAAAGGATAAAATACACTATATGATGTTTAACAAAAATTTGGAACTTTTACAATAAATACCTCTCATAACAGTAGTTTCTTACTATGTGAGGTTAGCCCTTGTGATTCTGAAAATGACAAGGAAGTTTCTATGTTAGCCCCTTATAAACACTGTTTTTGTTTCATCATTCTTTAGGAAGAGGATTTTAAGATTTATTAGCAACAAGTACTACCTATAAACAACATGTAGAGAGAGGTACTATTGATAAAATAATTTTAAAATTCCTGAGAGTAATTTCTTTCCTTTATTTTCATGAAAAGGATGCTTGAGAGTCCTTCCTAGAAGATGCGTATAGAGACACTTTTCACCCTAAGCCTGGACACATAGTGATTAATGCCAACTATTGCAACATAACCTAGAAGCCATGTGACCTAGCTTCAGAAGGAATAGTGTCTGCCTAATAGAATAATAAACGCATGCACTGGGAACCACATAGTTGCTCTACAAATATTAGCAAGAGCAATGTGACTAAAGCAGGATGCTAGCATTCTGGATGAAAGGATTTTAAAGCCATCTGGTGTCTGGACATCAGCCTGAAAATCATAGGCTTCAACCCATAAGATAATCCATTTACACAGTCTACGTACAGTGATGGCTTTCCCTGTGGATTTGTTGCATTATCCCAAATCAGTCCTGTAACCTGTGGAAAGGTCTAATGTCACTTCGACATTAGTAAAGAAGCATTTATTATTTTATTTATGAGACGTATTTATTATAGTGATTCAAGTAGCTGAGGGCACTGTACTTGGAGAAAAAGAAAGTGATAGAGTAGGGCAACATACGAAAGATTTCATGATGAAAATTGCATTTTCTTTAATGAAAAAAACAAAGTAAATAAATGTTCAGTTGTATGTCTTGTAAGAAGGGCAAAAAACTACAAATTGAGAGTTTCCATGGGATAAAAACAATATTCAAGGGGTAATTTAAAATTTAGTCAACATTTATATTGATAATATATAAGATGGTGGTAAAGGCAAAATAAGTTATGTTGGTTTCCATCTTCAGAGGCGAAAACTACAAGTGAACAATATAAATATATAGTCAAAGTAGTGCTGAAAACAATAAAATAATGTTCAATATTTCAAAATGTGTTTTTAAGAAAATTATACTTATTTAAATATATTTGTTTTTAAATTTATTCATTTAAGTGTAACGGTTTTTAAATTTATTTGGATAGCATTTTATACCAATTTTTTGTTTTAAGATTGTATTTCTGTTTTTTTTTTTAGAAAAATACTTTTCTTTATTGGTATATAACATAGCAAGTGTGATATTGGTAGCTAGTATGTCATAGATGGCTTTTATCAGGTTGAGACAAAGACCTTATTTTCTTCAGTGTTTTTATCATGAATGGATGTTGAATTTTGTCAAATGCTTTTGGATTTTGTCAAATGCTAATTCTGTATCTATTGAGGTGATCATATGATTTTTTGCCCTTCCTTCTGTTTCTGTGGTGTGTTACATTTATTGATTTTCATAAGTTGAACCATTCCTGCATCCCTGGAATGAAGCCTCGTTGGTCATGATGTATGATATTTTGATGATTTGCTGCATTCTGTTTGCTGGTATCTTATTGAGGATTTTTGCACCTGTGTTCATTAAAGAAATTGGCCTGTAGTTCTCTTTTTTGGTTGGGTCCTTTTCTAGTTTTGGAATCAGGGTAATGCTTGCTTTCTAGGAATAATTTTATGAGTACTGCTTCCCTTTCGATTTCATTAAAGTGTTTGAGGAGTACTAGCATTAGATCTTCTCTAAAGTTCTTGGAGAATTCAGAGTGAATCCACTGGGACCTGGGCATTTTTTAGTTGGTGGCTTTTAAAATTACTTCTTCAATTTCACTGACTGATATTGGTTTATTCAGGATTTTTATATCTTCTTGGTTCGGGTTTGGTAGTTCATATACATCTAGAAATTTATCTATCCCTCTGAATTTTCCATTTTAGAAGAATACACTTTCTCAAAGTAGTTACTGATAATCTTCTGTATTTCAGTAGAATCTGTTCTGATTTCACCCTTTTTTGTTTGGGTCTGCATGGACTGGGTCTTTGTTTTCCTTATTTTGGTAAGATTAGCCAAGGGTTTTTCTATTTTGTTTAACCTTTCAAGGAACCAACTTTTCTATTCACTGATTATTTGTATTTTCTTATTAGGCTCGATTTTATTAATTTCTGCCCTGATTTTATAATTTCCTTCTTCATATTAGCTTCAGGTTTCGATTGTTCTTGTTTTTCTAGGACCTTGAGGTACATTATTAGGTTATTTATTTGAGCTCGTTCTGTTTTTCTGATGTGGGAATTCACTGCTATGAACTTCCCTCTTAGGACTGTTTTCATTGTGATCCATAGGTTCAGGTATGTTGTACTGGCATTATCATTTGATTGTAGCAACTATATAGTTTATTCTTTAATTTCATCTGTGACCCATTGATTATTCAAGACAGTATTGTTTAATTTCCATGTGTTTGCATAGTTTATGTAGTTTCTTTTGCCATTGGTTTCTAGTTTCAGTGCAGTATAACCTCATAATAATTCCTAAACATTTCCTCCAATTTGTACCTCTCACTTTACTCATATTTCCATTGTTCCATTATATAAACTGTCATTAACCTGTGATACTTCATCACTTCCTGAAACTTTATACTTCTGAAAATAGAACAAAAACAGCTAAATATTTTCTTTACTAAACCCATAACAAAATCTTATAAAGATGACCTCTTCTGTTACATATCCCCATTTCTGATATTAATGCTAGAGAAAAATGTTATACATTGCCAAAACGTAGCAAATTATATGTCGAAAGATGGAACCTTTATTTAACGTGTTTTCCAGCCCATTGAAACTTGAAAATATTTCAACTGTTGTTATCAGGCTTACTTCAAATTTTAAAGATATATTTATACTTTTTTAAACTTCCTCTTTTATAATCCAATCTTGTGATATTGTTTCTAATTTCTTTTGCCCATTTCCTTTTTAACCCCTAATTAGGTAGGTTCCTGAATGACAGCTTTTAATGAGAAAATGTAGATATTAAGATATCATGTGAAAGAGTCAACTTAAAACCTGTTTATTGACTTCCTTACCTTAAATATAACCTCACCACTGAAATACAAAGGGAAGTAAACATAATGCCAAGTTTTGATTTTTTGAATAGTAAGTGATCTATTAATCTTAATCAAGTTTACTAATATGCCTAAATACTCTGAGTGATAACTTATTTTAATATTCAAAGGAAGGGAAGAAATCTGAAAATCCATTTTTGGTATTTTATTAAACCATTTAAAAATGCTTCCTGATATAATACACTATGTAACCATCCATTTTTAACTCCATAAAACAACTCTTTAAATGTTAAAGCTAAATCCCGGCTGAGATTACATTGAAAATGAGGAAAAAGTGGGATAGAAGGAGAAAACAGCCAGTTGCATCCTCACAGAGTGACTTTATTTCATTTAAAGTAAATTTTTAAATAGTGTGCACAGTTGTTGAAATGAAACACCAAACAGAAGTTGTGTCCTTAGATGATCCATAAATCATAGATCACTAATAGAGGTGATAGGATTTTTCAGATATTTAAGTTTTCCAATAGTAAACATCTAAAGAGGATTGTACCCAGGCTATTATACATCCTTTTATTTTCACTCTGATTCAAATCAGTTATTAGTGGGGGATTTTTAACCCAGCTCTTTCCTGAACAATAATTCAGAGGTATGATTAAAAGGTTTGGTGGTGTCTATCGAAACATTTTTAGTGGAAAAGATAAGTAGGTTTAGCTTGCTTTGATTTTTATCACTATAAAGTAGTTAAGGAAATAATGGTAGATGTAAATTTCGAAAGCTGTCAATTGATGGAACTGATCAAAAAGTAAAGGAAGATAATTTTTAGTCTTCTATTGAGATACCTTGTGTATTGACGACATTCGTATCTTTTCATCGGATCCCTTTACTTGGCACAAGAGATGCTTGGCGATGAAATACAGAGCATTAAGACAAAGGCCTTTTGGGATGTACACACTAGCTTGGTTACAATATCTGTAGGAAACCAAGTAAGAAACAAATCTGGGTATGTAATGGAAAGTCAGAAATCTATAAGGCATTAAAGACAAAGGAAAAGTGCTCCAGCCTTAAAATAATTTAATAAAGACATGAAAATGAAAATAGACACAAATGTATAGAGACTCATCACAAAGGAGAACCAAAGTTATTAACACCAGAATACCACAAATATTGAAATAAATCTTCAAATCAGTTAAGGAAGAAGATTAGAAAATGAGCATTTATACTAAAAGACAGAGAAATAGTGCAAGGAATGAGCAAAATATACAGTGAATGTTTATGTAAAAAAAAATTACTGCAGTAAAAGATACTGCTCTTAGTCGCCCTCAAAATACTCCCTTCTCCCTTTATTCCACACATTTATTCCATCATTGTTGCCATTTTCTCTGAAGCAGTTCTGGAAGTCCTCTTTCTTGAGTGTCTTTCTGGGGTGTGATAAAAAATACAGTGAATGCTGCTGCTGAGTGCCAACCAACAGAAAAGTGAGCTCATAGAAACATTCCGCGTGTCCTCACCACCTTATTCACTGGATCTAGTATGGTCTGACTTCTGGCTCTTTGTTAAAAGAAAACTAACCAAGAAAGTTAAACATTTTGAATTGATTCAGGACATTGAGACAGCCACGACAGCACAGCTAAAGACGCTCAAAGGGGAGGACTTCCAGAACTGCTTCAGAAGGTGAGAATGATGGGTCAGTGAGTACAAAGCAAGGGGAAGTGTTTGGAGATAGTAATGACAATTGTATCTCTTACTGTAATTAATTTTTAAAATTTAGATATTCGTCATATTTTTCAATCATACCTACTGTGTGCTGTGCCAATATTTGTTGTACTGTGGCAAGTTACTGAATGGAGAGGTTTATACTGTGAGGAACAAACAGGCTGGCGTTCACTGACTTCTTCACTGCTGACTTTTAGGAGAAAGTAATGGTAAACTCTTGACTAGAGAGAGCTGGCTAAGAAAGGATTGGGCATCTAAGGAGAATGTTGTTATCCATCGTAGACATTTAACAGACAAACAAAAAGAGCTTGGGATATGTAAAATCCCAAGAACAGGAAAACCAGATGTCTATATTAAAATCCAGGGTAAACATCTTTGCCATATTATAAAGGTTTTTGTTTTTTTCCTTAAAGAGGAGAATGTGGGGTTGGGGATATAGCTCAGTGGCACAAGCACCTGCCTGGCAAGCACAAAGTCCTGAGTTTGATTCCCAGTACCAAAAAACAAACAAACAAACAAAAAAGAGAGAATATTTTGGAAAAGGCAAAATATTTATGTAATGCTAACGTGGCAAAGGAATATGACTTGGTTATTTTGTTATCTGGGATGATAGCAGAAGTAATAAATCAAATTCTAATCACATGGAAAAGTTTGGGTATTATGAAACACCAACATGGTTTTCTGAATAGCAAATCATGCCAGACCCCTTAAATCATGTCCCCTGATAGCATCACAAGGCATGCAGACGAGGAAAGATGCAGACAAAATGATTTGTCTTATTTTGTGGAAGTGCTGGAATCTGTTTTTTGTCACATTTTCGTTGACAAACTTGGGTATAGAAAACCAGAGCCGCATTATTTTTGGTGGCTGGATGCACATCACGCCTGAATGTTCAACCAAAGGACAACTGAGGCTTTCATTTCAGGTTGCACTAATATTTTGATGTGGTTCCCAGACATTCATTCTGGGGACTAATATATTGCAATTAAATTATCTGCATTAAGTAATTTAGAGGGTGCTCATCAATTCTCTAGGTAGTTATAAATCTACTTAATATAAGTAGGAGGTTAAAAATGAAAAGATGATATAGCATAAACACACAAAATAAAAAAGAAATTTTTCTTAATAGAATAATAATATGATGCTATTGTGAAAATTACCAAAACTTTAGGAAATTCTTGAAAGTAGGATGGTATTCAAGGACTTTAAAAAACCCATATGCTTTTCCTTGTTTTAGTAAATCACCCTTAAGATAGCTACTCTTAGTTAAAATATAAAATATTTTAAAAATATATTTTTAAATGAATTCAGAGATAAAATTTGGTATGTTTTTGTGTTTTTCAAAGGTTCTTCATGGCATATGTGTTACTTTATAAATTAGAGGATTCAAGCTACATTTCAAAGATATGATTAAGAAGCAAGTAAAAACTAATAATTAAAAAAAATACATATGATACCATCCTTATAAGTGTTTCAAGCGAGAAAATAAATTGAAGGATATACCCATAAGGAAATAATTCATAAAGTGAAGAGGGTTATTTAGCCTGTAGTCAACAGGTAATTACAAAGATATAAAGTTGGCTCTCCATATCTACTTCTGAGGCCCAACCAACCATCGATTAAAACTATTGTGGAAAAAAATTGCACCTATAATGGAAATATACATACTGCTTTTCCCTAAACAATAAGAATGAAATTTATTTACAAAGGATTCACATGGTATTGTATGCAATCTGGAGATCCTTAAAGTATACAGGAAGGTCCGTGTAGGCGATATGTAAATAATATCACATTATATGGGGGTCTTGAGAATCTGCAGATTTTGCTATTTATTGGGTTTGAAGTCATGGTTACCAGACAAACCCTTGCAGATGTTCAGGGGTGATTACCCTATGTAATGGCCACTAAACTAGACTATCAGACAATCTTACAGTGGAAGACAAAAAGAATTGGAGAAGAAAGGTTGGCTAAGTGTCTTTCCCAAGGTCGTATCAGAGCCATGATTCAACCAGGGTTCAAGCTTGAATTTGTAATATTTAACTGGAAAAAGAATGTGTCTTCATTATTTTTAAGTATTGCAGAGCATCTCTACAGAAAAATAAAATAATGTTTAGTTCATAAACATATATTTTAATGGATACCACAGGTTCTTGCCAATTTCTTCTTTCACCATTGATTCAAATTGTCATGTAGGGTCCACCATGTCCTTGAGTAAAGATAGAACCTTTTCTATTCAGAGTGTTTTTACTTCAGACTGGAGACTACACAAGACCTCCTTACAATGACTGTATGTTTTATAATAATCAAAGCAAATAAATTACAGTATGCAGTATACAGTATTTATACTGGGAGGTAGTGATATTTGAGATTTGTCTGAACTGCCATTTTCTAGCTGTTTTTTCTGGCTCTCTCTTATTTTTCAAAACTCCATGACATTCACTTTAAAACACCCATTTCTTATGTCAGGGTCTTTATTAATTTTCTGCACTTTTTATGGCACAAAAATAGCTTTACACTTTTATATCACAAAGAAATGCACACCACAAAAACAAACAAATAAAGGAATAAGGAAGAGGACAAAAACAATTGTAATAAAATATAAAACCTATGAGAAAAAATGGTCAGAATTATATATCATTATTATTATTTTTTTATATGGGTACCGGGAGTCTAACTCAGGACCTCGTGCTCGCCAGCAGGCGCTTGTGCCACTGAGCGATATCACTGGCCCTTTTTTTCCTTTATGTGGGTACTGGGAGTCAAACTCAGGACCTTGCACTTGCCAGGCAGGTGCTTGTGCCGCTGAGGTATCTCACCAGCTTTGTATCATTATTATTATTATTTTTTTGTGGGTACCGGGGGGTCGACCTCAGGACCTCGCGCACCAGCAGTCGCCCGTGCCGCTGAGTGATATCACCGGCCCCTTTTTCGTATGTGGGATCCGGGAGTCGAACTCGGGCCCTCGCACTTGCTGGGCAGGCGCTTAAGCCGCTGAGCCATCTCACCGGCCCTGTATCATTATTTTTAAAGGCCATATAATGTTCTGTGATATACCAATTCTATCATATACTTAGGCAATCCCATATAAATATGTATTGAATTTGTATATATTTTCCTTTTTATAAATAATTGTATAACCAACATGTATAGACATGTCTTTCCAGACTTTTTCAGATTATTTTCTTATAAATTTGTAGGAGCTGAAATACTACCTTACTGGGTGCACATACACTTTTTTTTTCGGATATTCTGCAAATGATCATGTAGTAACTACAAACATATTTGCTAGGCATTTTTCTAGGTGCTAAGTAATGGGTATAAATAAGATAATAGTTTTCTTGCTCTCATTAAACTTACATTTAGTTGGCAGATATAAACCATAAACAAATATACATATAATAAAATATTACGATTTTAGTGTAAAGAAAATAGGGTGACGTGACGGTGGGTGGCTGAGGGACAAATTCAGATTAGGGTCTCTGGTAAGGCTTCTCTGAGGATGGACTTTAAATCTAGTAGTTAAATTATAAGAGGGAACCAGGAATAGGAAACCCGGGGAAAGCAGTCCACACTGGGATTGAACCTAGTAGCGGAAGATCCAAAAATGCAAAAATTGCCTATAGCTAAAGAAAAATGAAAAGAGACAGGAAGGGAGAGAGGGGGAGAAGAGGAGAGATCTGAAAGGGGAAGAGACTGGATTATGTAGTCTGGGAGGGGCAAGACAAGAAATGTGATACTGAAAATGGTGATAAATTACTGGGTGATTTTATGTTTTAAATTAATTATGATCTACACATATATTAAGTTAATACAAATCACAAGTATACATATTAATAAATGATAGTCACCCTTTGATATCTATTGGTGTAGATTATAGGACCCCCCACCCCATGGACACCAAAATCCAAACTTCTCATATAAAATGGTGTAGTATTTATGTATAATCTACACACCTCTTCTCTTAGTCTTCATTATCTCTATATTACTTATAATATTTACTGTACTGTGAATGCCAAGTAAGTAGTTGTTATACAGAATTGTGTAGGGAATAAGAATAAAGCTATCTATTTTCAGTATACAGGAAATAAATTTTTCTGAAAATTTTTGATCCATTCTGAAAATGCTTGATTTGATCCACAGATGTTGAAGTCATAGATATGAGAACCGACTCTTCACAAACTAAACGTAGGTCAGGGAGAAAACATGACCATCACTCCTGAAGTCTCTTTGCTATCCACATCTGCTCACTGCTTCCCCCCAAGGGTAACTATCCTCCTGACTTCTGACTTCACATATTGATTTTGGCTGTTTATGTAGAAAAAAAATCATACTGTATGTATTTTCTGTGTCTGGGTTCCTTTGCTAAAAGTCACATTTGTGTGATCTGTCCATCTTTTGGTGTCCACCTGAAGACAGATTTAAAAGTGAAGGGGTTCTACCTCTGAGCACTAGAACACTCCAACATTTGGAGGTTGAGCGGAGTAAGCATTGCTAACACAAGACATAGCGAATGTCCAGCGAGGTGCAAGGAGAACCAGGAGTCTGCATTGTCATGACCGAGGAAACAGTACTTCAAGAAGGGGAACGATGAACAGCGACTGCATATTGTTGAGCTACTGAGCAGGAAAAGACCAGAGAGAGGCCACTGGATTTGACTTATGGAGGTTCTTAGTGTGTACTTCAAAGGACAAAACAAGAAGTGAAGAGGGCAAATGAGACAGATCAGTTTTTAAAGAAAAAAATGTTTCTGGAAAATGAACTGCTATAGGGAATGTAGACTCAAAAGAAGGGCTTTTAGATGGTAAATACTATAGCATGTGTGTGTGATGTATAATGGCAGAAATAATCCAGCAGCGAGGGGAAAATGAGGATACAAAGTCAATCGCTTTCTGTTAAGCCATCCAGTCCGTGGCACTTTGTGATAGCAGCCCTAGCAAACTAATATAGACAGTACCTTAGGTAAAATAATAAAAAGTAAAAAGGAGTATTCACAGTTGTCTCCTAGAGCTTTTATAAATTAAGAATGATAATATTTGTAATTGATTTACAAATAGTACACATAGTGCCCTATGCAATGTCTAACATGGTGACTGCCATAGAGAATGGTAGCCATTTTTGCTCATTTTATTTTTATTGCAATGAAATAGAAAGGTTGAAATGAAAATGTACTACAAAGAAGAGGGAGATGTATAGAAACACAGGAAAAAAACACTAAAAAGATAACCCATAAAAGGAAGAAGAAAAATAAGTCAAAGATCTCTCAGAGCAAAGAGTAATACTCAGATACTGAGGGAGCAGTGAGAGACCAATCCATATCCAGTGCCCAGGGTGAGAACAAGAATATATTAAAGTATTTTATCGGTTTATTTGGCCCAAACTAGCACAACATGGGTTAGCTTTTACTTCCTTACTTATAGTGTACATTGTGTTATAATTGTTTTAACAATGTTAATGTAAAGCTTCTCATGAAATCATATATAATATTATGTTGACAGTTTTTTATTTCCTTTTTTGCTTTCTGAGTTACTGACACATTATTGCAGCAAAACATATGTAGGGTCAATTCGTGCTGAATAGTTATTAGAAACCATGATAACAAAAGTCATTACACAGCAGTTCAGTTTTGACAGTAAAATTTCTGCAACATTATCACAAATCCTCATGCATTAGTGCAATGATCCTTACTATAGTTTCATATTAGAATCAAAAGATTGCTGTAGCATGCTTGATACAAAAAGTCAAGCAAGCCAAATTTTCCTCTGCATTCACAGATAACACTTTTGGTCTTTTTCTATGTACATCATGCAGATAGTACCTTTGTTTTATGTACTTTTCTCAATACCCTATGAGTATATTGCACATACCTCGCTTTAAAGTGAGAAAATTTATTTTAAAATGCACACAAATTACGATACTGAACATTAAATGAAATAATTTTAAAATATTTTATATCTGATATAATCTCAAAAATTCTAAACACTATTATTCACTGAATTATCTTTTTCTCAGATAATGGGATGGCTGTGTGTATGTAGTTTTTATCATCAGTATTTACTTTGATGGAATAGTACTAAATTTTAAAAGGACATTTGTCATTCTCAGTATTACTTTCAAAGAAAAACTGACAGGAACTCTTCAGCTGGCAAAGGGAAATATATATATATATATATATTTGTGTGTGTGCGTACCAGGAGTTGAACTCAGGACCTCGCGCACCAGCAGACACCTGTGCTGCTGAGCGATATCACCGGCCCTTTTTTCGTATGTGGGTATGGGGAGTCGAACTCAGGACCTCGCACTTACCAGGCAGGCGCTTATGCCGCTGAGCTATCTCACTGGCCCCAAAGGGAAATATTTTTAATGCATATCTGCCCACAGTATTTTATCATAGTCACTATTAACAAACTCTTAGAGGGTCAGACTATACAGGAAAATTGCTTATATATAGGGAGATACTCTTAGTTTACTCATGTTCCATTTCAAGAAAACAAGAAAATATAACTCTTGAACTAATGCCTACTGGGAGTGAATGGCTCTCCAAATATGAAGCAATTTCTTCCCTGTTATGTTTAGACCTGAAAGGTCTCCCAGAAGCTGGCATGTGGAAGCTTGATCCCCAGATGATGGCACTATTGGGAAGTGGAGGAATCTCTAGTAGTTGGAGCCGCTTAGGAGGAAGTAGGTCCCCGGGGCTGTGACTTGGAAGAATATAATCACCTTCCCCATGAGGTGAGCTGCTCTGCTCCACCACAAGTGCTTTGCCATGATTCTGCCTCACTACGGGCCCAGAAACAGTGAAGCCAGCCAACCATGTCAACCATTGATTGATAGCTCTGAAATCATGAGATACAGTAAATAATAAATCTTCCTTTAAGCTGTTTATCTCAGGATGTTTGTTTGTTTGGTGTATGTGTGTGTGTGTGCATTAGTAGGGATTAAACCAGATGTTTTGCACTGAGCTACATTCTCAGCCCCTTTGTAACTTTTTTTTTTAATTTTGAGATGAGATCTTGCTAACTTGCTAAATTGCCCAGGCTGGGCTCAAACTTGGAATCCTCCTGCCTCAGCCTTCCAGTGTGCTAAGATTATAGGGACACACACCACACCTGGTTTATCTGAGGTATTTTATTATAATGATGAAAAGCCGACTAACACATTTCTCAGTAGGAGAATCATGTCTATACAGGTTTCACAATATGAATAATTAGAGCATATTTCCCTTTATGTAAAATGTTTCCTGGTAATTGAAGATGGATAGATTTTACTGAATGTAAGTTCAAGCAACTGTGGGGCTTACTGTGTCAGTAGAGACACACAGTGATAACCCACAAAAGAACAAATTATCACCACCAAGTTGTGTGGATATTCTGTGTACTAATGTTCTTAAATTTGGACACACATAAACATATCAGTATAATAATGTAGCTCAAAATGAAATTGTCCTCTTAGTTAGAGGAGAAAAAAAGCCTAAATATTTTAATCATCACATTATTTATAAGCTTATTATTAATACCAATTTTTTTCAATTGAGCTAACCTATTGTCTTTGTTACTATTAGCTAACATAAAGTAAAAGTTTTACAATGTATTTGGATTTTGTAAAATCTTTTATAACATAAGGTAATCAAGTTCATTCCTATAGAGACTTCATTGACATGGTATAGGCTATTTCACAATAGCATGCAAAAAATGAAATTGATACCAGTTGTGGGTCTCATTCTGTCATTCTCACCCTCCCCTCTTTCCCCCTACCTTCTAAGTAGTCTGTGAAGTATGCTGCATAATCTCATTTAATAACAACAAATATAACAATATATACAGCACTTACTAAATGCCAGATACATTTTGAGAGCTTTATATATATCAAATTAGTTGTCAAGAAAACTGTTGGAAGTAGGTTCTGCTATGATTCTTATTATATAGACAAGAAACCATAGGCTCAAAGAGATAAATGAGTTGCTAGAAATCACAGCTAGTAAGCAAGGGGATTCAAACCCAGGCAGTCTGGCTTTGTGCTGCACTGGAATTAGACCTCTGTTGAGAACACAATTTGTACATATTTTGATAACATTCCCTAGAAGAAAAGGGCAGGTCGATATTAAGATTCTTGTTGTATGCGTTAATTTTTTCTTATAATATTTTAAAATACAGTATTACCATCAGTGAAAGTGCAAATTTTAATTCTTCCTCCAAAAGGAAGTTACCGTATTCTCATTGGAAAACATTATACTAACCTAACAGGAGAAAAAGCTATTCTGTAGTTTTAATTTACATGTTTTGATCATTAAAGATGCTTTCCTACCTTTCATTTATCAACTGCTTTGTATTTCTTTCAATATTTAATAAGACATACCAAGGCAAGATCTAATTGAAAACTTTTTCTGTAAGAGAAATGATTTAAAGTAAAGAAAAGTGATTTAAAGTAACATTTCAATGTGGTTACTATATTAAGTCTATGTCATAGATGTTGAAAATATTTTCCATATTTTAAAATTTATAGGTGTCTTAATTTTGAGGCAAGCAAATCTTTAGGTTATTTTTAGGGAATTCTTCCTTTCCATTACATGATAAAAACTTTACTCATACCAAGACCAGATAAATATTCAACTCTGTGTTATGTTTATATTCAACTCTATAATGCATCTGCATTTATTGGCCTGTCAAGAAGTAGGATTTATTTGTATTTTTCAAGGATATACAGTAGGCTTTGTACCATTTTTGCTTAAAATATTTTGTCAGCATTTCTTTGCATTCCCACATTATAACTAATAAATTTTTCTGGACTAAAGCCTTCTTTCAGGCTTTTGTTGGAATAGCACTGAACTTTCTGTAGCCTTCATAATATATTGCAGCTTACTGTAGATTTATGATTTGTTTCAGAGCTAGTTAGGACAAAAGTGCCCTCCTTATTTTCTCCTCAATTTTCTTGTCTGTTTTCATGTTTCATTATAGAAATATTTTCATCAGATTTCTAACAACCATTCTTTTAACTTTTTGCAATGCTTTAATTATAATATGAAGATACTACATGCCAACATATTAAAATATTGAATATTATCATGGCATTTGTTTTTTATTATCTCGATCTAAGAGTTTACAGATTTATTCATGAAGATTCTGATGACAAACTTCATATTACATTATTTCTAGCAAATGTTTGGTTGTTGTAGGTATTGTGAATGGAACTTTTAAAAAACATGTATTCTAACTGGTGTTGGTAGTGTAATATCTGGCAGCACAAAGCCAGACTGCCTGGGTTTGAATCCCCTTGCTTACTAGCTGTGATTTCTAGCCCCTACCCAACTCGTATGTCATTTCCTGCTGGGTCATATATATATATGTGTGTGTATACATAAATATTTCTTCTATGACCTTCTGTCAGATTTACCTGGTCTTCAGGTGTTTCTCATAGCTCAATTCATTACAGCATGAGTTTTTCTAACTGATTATCATAAGGCCACTACTAGTAGGCATTTCTGTTCTCTATACGTATAATTCATTCCATATTCTCAGGTCAAATAAGTGTTTATTAACTATTATGGACTGCAAGGTATCGTCATAATAGTTTGACCAATCCAAGATTTGATATAAAAACTATAGAACATATATTTACTTAAAGAATAATAGTATTAGCAGCCATATCTTCTATAGTAAAAGTATACAGTTAGGATAACACTGTTCTAGGTGCTTTATGCTTAAAATATATACTTAAGCATCATAGATTTGTGGAGTAAATTAAGATTACATAGAAAACCTAATGAAATGTATGGTGTATAGCATGTGCTTAATAAAAGTTAACTATTACTATCTACTTTTATAATAGTCCTGAATGGAAGATATTAATATTGTCTTCTTTCAGAAGCCCAGAGGGATTAAATAAATTGTCCATAGGTACTTCAGCCCACCTTGAATATGAATTAGACTCTAAAGGAAGAATAAATGACTAAAGAATATAAACAACATAAAAATATGCATTTTATATTAATACTTATTTTAATAAATGAGTAGAGCATAGATCTATAAATTTGGAGAACACAAAGAATAACACAAGAATAGTTGTAACTCATGTATTAGACATGTCCAAGTAGAAAATGTTCCTATTATAGGAAATGTATACAGTAGCATTTTGTTTTATTGTAATTTTTAAAAATGATTTTTCAGCAATAAAAGCAATATTATTTTGTAGATATTATATGGCATTTTAAAAAAAGATCAGTATTTGGACTATGCATGGATTCAAATCAATATTATCTATTTATTGGAAAATACCCAAGTTTTTCTAGGGCTTTATGAGTAATGCAAAGAATGTTTACTTCTTTTTTATTAAAGTTACATATCAACAGAATCTCATGAATATATAATCTGTGACAGGAAGGATTTTCCTATTCTATTTGAATAACATTTTCTAAGACTTAATCTAATAAATACTAAATCAATCAGTTTTAAATAGATTTCCTAAAAATAAAAGATTTCATGGACAACAGGAGATTCAGAGTTAACAGAGTTCACAGATTTCAAGTGAGATTTTTCAGAATATTTTATATGGAAATACAGTTTAAATCTTTAAAAGGGTATGTTTTACAGTGCTTTGTATCATATTTATAATATACATATTTATATACGTATATTTAAAGTCTACGTTTGTGTGTGTATTGGGCTATGATAAGCTGAGTTCTCCCTGACATTTTGGACTAGAGAATTTTGGGTGTATGTAGGCATGTGAGGAGTGAGCTGTTCTGCATATTTTAGGATGTGAGCATCTTTGGGGTCTGCTTATAGTTGCCAAGAGCAACCAAAAATACCTTCAATATTGCTAGATATCTGAGAGACAAAAGGGCCTTCTATGGAGAACCATGAAATGTATGCAAAATGTATGTATGAAAAAAATATACATGAATATTTTACCGTGAATGTGTCTGTTATACAGGGATCTATCATCATCGCCTTCTATAAATCACTTTTAAGGTATTGCTAACATCAAAACTTTGTTAATTGCTATGCATTTCCACAAGAAGAACATACTTTCAAAGTTGCATAAAAGATACATAAATCTGCAATTCACTGCACACTGGCATTGCACCAAGGAATTGATTGGATTTAAGCTACGTTTACTTCCTGGAAGTATTAGCCAGAAATAAACTCCAAGTCTTCAGTGTTTCCTTTATAGCATCTGGACGATGAGAGAGAGTCACTGCACTAAAACAATAGACTCCCAACCCTTCTGCTCCTGTCTCACAAGTCACAAAAGCTCTTTAGAGAGTTCTCTTGAGGAGAGTTCCGCAGAGAAAGGGGACAACCGGATTTTAATGGAAGCCTCTTAGGGTGTGAAGCGTGGTCACTGCTTTAGAATAAATGTGAATGTGCATGGGTACATGTGTGTTCTAAGATACAGAGGCCAAAGGAATGTGTGTGTGTGCGCGCGCATGTGCATGTGTGTGTACATGTGCGCATGCATGCATTTTAAGAAATAGAGGCAGACGGGCCGGTGAGATGGCTCAGCGGCTTAAGCGCCTGCCCAGCAAGCGCGAGGGCCCGAGTTCGACTCCCGGAACCCACATACGAAAAAGGGGCCGGTGATATCGCTCAGCGGCACGGGCGCCTGCTGGTGCGCGAGGTCCTGAGGTCGTTCCCCCGGTACCCACCAAAAAAAAAAAAAAAAAAAAAAAAAAAAGAAATAGAGGCAGAGAAAAATAACAAGATCTTCAAATAGCAGTTTTCGGCAAAACTATTGAAAATTTTATGATTTTCCTAGGAAAGGAACGAACTACTATGTGTATTGAACAAGCACACAGAAATCACCATGCAAAGCACAATTTTAATATAAGCAAGATAACAAGCAACAGGAAATATTTCTAAAAATGAGAAATAAAAAAGCTTTCACATTTCTCTAGGAAAATAATTTTGTTTATTGCTAGAATTGACTCTGACTCTTTACCAAATCTATCAAAATATTAGAAGGAACTGTTAGAAAATTGATGGAAGAGGGAGGAGAAAACAAATGCAATCTATAGATGGCATAATTTTTTGAGAATTTAAAGTGAAAATTTTACCCCAAAAGATCAGGCACTGTAGATTAAATTAGCAAAAGTTACTATTCTTCCCTGGGCGGGGGTGGAGTGGAGAGCTCTGATTTTATGCCATATTCTAGCATAAAATCAGAATTTCCTGGACTTGAGATCACGGTCCTCAGCATGGAAGCAGAGATGAGGTGGCACATTCCTGTGCCCTCTACTGCATCTGTGTCAGTATGATGGATGATTAAAATTTTATTTTGAGTAACTTAATGAATCGATGAGTGAATAATGTTTGAGTTCTGTGAAGATCAGAAGTGTCCCTGGAGACCTCCTGCGAACTCTGCTGCAGACCAATGCTATGACTCCTGTCCCCGAGTGATTCCTTCATTTAAAGATGGCGCTGCCATCTAAGCATATCCATGGCTTTTACTCTTATTACATCTTAGCTATTGGTCCACTCACACCTCCAAGAATGATAGCAAATGCTCATCTACAGTTCATTGGGGAAAATATTTGAATTGAACTTAAACAATAAGACAACTGTGTCAGACTGGCTTTTCTTGTACTTAACTATATGTGGTAAATCACTGAAGCATTCTGTACCTTCCAAGTTACTTTTTAAAGAGGAGGGCAGAGTTTTTAAGGATATTTCTAGTTCGTAAGTTTTATCATTTAGAGTTATAAAACCTATATATAATCCCTATGGAAATTAGAGCTCATCTAATTAAATAGGTCGTCCTTTCTCCTGAAAACTTATTGAAACAGTGGCTCCAATGAATAAAGCTACAAAAATAATTAGTCAAAAAATCTGTTTCAGTTGGACATGAGATACTTCTTGTATAATTTATGTGGTTTTTACAAGCTTTAAAAACCTGAGGAGACATGTAGAGTGTTAATAAAGAGGTAATATAACTATACAATAGGCTGGATGTAAGAAAAATTGGATTTTCAGTTCCATCACTGTGAATCTCCCTCCACTTGGATGACATCTATGAGATACTCAACCTCGGTTCCGTATCTTATATTTGGGATGATAATGAAGAAAAATTTGCAGGATTATTGAGGAACATTAAAAACATAATTCACAAATTTCATAGTACTGATACATGGTCCACATATGTGTTTGGTGTTTGCTGATTCTATAATAATTTTTATTCCCTTAGTTTAAGAGCACTGGGATTTGGAGTAGTTAAGAGTTAAATGTTACAAATGGTTTGGGAAAGAGTTTTAAAACCTTTTTAACCAGTTTTGGAAACAATCTGGTCTTCTACTAACAGACCACATCAACACTTGGATGCTGGCTAAGCTTATCTTTCTTTGTGCACGGAAGAACTTCAAGTGGTATTTGAAAGAAATACATTGTGATTTCTTAAAAATATTCATAGATATTTTTAAAAGAAAATGTAAAATTGCATTTTAAACCTTTTAATGACAATAATAAAAATGTCTATATTTACATAGACATAAAACCTGCTTTTCAGATGTTTTTTCCGCATTCATTTCTAATGTTTTTTTTTGTTTTGTTTTGTTTTTTTGTGGGTACCGGGGGCTCGACCTCAGGACCTCAGGCACCACCAGGTGCCCGTGCAGCTGAGCGATATCACCGGCCCTTTTCTCGTATGTGGGTTCTGGGAGCCGAACTCGGGCCCTCGCACTTGCCAGGCAGGCGCTTACGCTGCTGAGCCGTCTCACCGGCCCCTAATGTTATTTTTAATTTTGACATCTGAGAAGTTTTAGATTGGATTCTATTCTATCTTTAACCATGAACAAGGTAAATAAAATTTTTGCATAATTGCTTTCCCTTCTTTCTGATTTTTAAAGGGGAAAATACCAATCATTGTGAACTTTAAAAGTATAAGAAAGTGTCAAGAATCACATGCATGTACAGAACAAATCACAATTCCTTTTTTTATCCCTTATCCTGTCCCCCCTTCCTTCTCCCTCCATCTCTTGATCCCCTTCCTTGAGAAGGAATGTAAACATTATGTACTGCAAATATGTACCAAAACAAACAAAGAAACAGAAACAAACAAAGGACAGGCATCAAGGGATGGGTGGAAGGGGGAGGGAGGGAAGAGAAAGCGGATGAAAAAGTCACTATGACATGTCATGTGCTTGTACCAACTTCCCAAAAGGAATGTAAACATTATGTACTACATACATGTATTAACAGACTAAATTAAAAAGTAAAAAAAAAATTATAAAAAAGGAAAAATAGGCAAATAAAGATAACATTATTATTACTGAGAATAATACTATAACATTCTAACATTTGAATCATCTATATTTAAAATTGCTGTAAGGAAGGGGACATTATTTTTAATTTGTTTTCTTTTTCCACCAGGCTTTCTTTGATACTCTTGGCCTAAAACTACGAAGTATAAAAATGTGTAATTTATGTAGAACGAATAATATTCCCTAAGAAGTACAGTAATTAAAAAAATAATTATTTATCATGCAAAAAAATTCAGGTTCAGAAACAACAAAATTGGTCTAAAAGAGAAAAAAGACACAAAATTCCTAAGAGTGAAATCAGAGATTGAATGGTGCTCTGTGTGCCCAGAACTAAACTGGTCAGAGGACTAAAACCTATATACAGGGAAAATGCTGCAATATCAAGGAAATGGACTAAAATAGGAAAGGGTTTTCCCATTTTTGATGGCCAAATTCCATCCTGTAGCAGTGCATTACACACTAATGACATACGGTTTCTCACTGACAGATTTAACAGCATCGGTAAGGCCTCTCTGTCCATTGCAGCAAATTGATCCTACATGACACTGACAAGGGCAGCCTGCACTTAATGACCTCCATCACTGAAGGATAGAAATGAAAAATGATTGGAAGTACAAATAAATCTTGGAAGGCTTCCCTGAAACAGGTGTGCTAAAAGTGATTCGTCTGAGGGATCACAAACATAAACCCAGCTCCTCAGCATTCTCCACTGTAGGTTGGCTCATACCTGGGCCTCACTCCCTTACTCCTTGCGTTGTTTTGCTTTAATTCAAGAAATGAGATCAAGATGATTTTGTTCTTACCACAGAAATACGATTCCATTAATTCCTTCTAAAACCAGAGGTTTTTTTTGTAAAAAGTCATGATTTGCCACTATCTATGCAAGTATCTAATGTATTTGTCATTTGCCCCAAACGATTCAGTATAAACTATAACACGTGTCCACACTATTTTTTGCTTTCCCCTTGATTAGAAAAGGAAATTCAGGGCCGGTGATATCGCTCAGTGGCACAGGCGCCTGCTGGCACACGAGGTCCTGAGTTCAAGTCCCCAGTACCCACAAAAAAAAAAAAAAGAAAGAAAGAAAAGGAAATTCAGTATGGCAACTGGTTATTTTCTCTTTCTTAATTATCAGCCACACATAGAATATGTTTAACTTCAGTAATGATGTCAGATGCATAAAATGAATGAAAAAACGATCCATGCTTAGGAAACACGCGTTCTTTCAATCCTATGCAGCAAAGGTAGCAAGATTTGGGCAGATGGTTGTGTTTTCAGTTCTTTCCCAAACACATTTGTTTCTTGATCTATTTTCATCTTAAATTATTTCAATACAAATTTATAAAAGAAAAAAGTACATTCTCTTTCCCAGTATACTATATTTGGAAGCTTTAACTCTCATCCGAATAGATGGGTGAGAAACATAGGGAGTTGGTAAGCAGCATAGCAATGAATGTAATAATTACTTACACTTGCATAGCCTCCCTTTACTTCCAAAGTAACTTAAAACAGGAGTCTCTTTTTTATTCTTGACTAATTAACTTGTGAGACAAATCTTAGTTTACAGATAAGAAAACTGAGTTTGGAAAGGGCAAATAACTTCCTAGTACAACTGATCTAGTGATTGATACAGCTTGCACTTAACTCCCAGCCCTCTGCCTTCCCCACCTTCCAAAATTATGAAAAGTAAATAACAGAAGTGAGATCGGAACTGTAATTTATACATATGTAGTACAGCAATATAGACAATAGCAATAGGAGAAAAGCTCCATTAGCAGTATACTGGTTGTTGTGACTAGATAAATAGTTAAAAAATAATCATGCCTCTATTTTTTTAATTTCAAATTTTGGGGGCAAAGATGTGAATGAAAATTTTATCTTGTCACTAACTGTCTGAAGAATACAGAGGTGGCTATACCTTAACACTTTTATAATTACAGCTTTTTCTTTCTTTATCATTGATGGTTTACTATGTGTTTTACTTTTCTGCTTTTACCATCACAGAAGATTTCACAAAATATATTTGGAATTCCAAGAGACTTCCAGTAACCAAAAAGAGTAATCTATTATTCCAAGTTTCTAATTAATCCACATCCTAAGAAATTAACCCTCTCAAATAGGAAACTAACCTCCCAACATTTGGAACACATATATTAAAAGGAAAATTTAGAGGCCCATTGTGGGGAGTCACCTATATTTAGAGTTAAAATTTTAAATCTTATGTCTGGTAACTATAACTAGTTGGAAATTTTTGGTCATGGAAATTAAAAGCAAATTAATATAAAATGGCAAATTTGAAACTAAATTTTTCATTTCTCAAATATTTTTTCAGAATTAAATTTCAAAAATTGGGATGTAGCTCAGTGGTATGGTACTTGCTTGGCATAGATGAAGCCCTGGGTTTGATCTCCAGCAATGAAAAAATATTGATAGAAATATACAACAAAGAAAGAAAACATGCAATTATTTGTCGCATAAGTGCCATTATCACATTAAGGAGCCCCAAACAGACTACCTTTTATACTATACAAGTCAAATAAACCCCTATTTAAAAAAGAATTAGAAAAACCAATACCTGTTTCTTATCACGAATTGCAACATCAAGTGATAGCTGTTTACTGTATACTTTGGAGAAATTATCCTTTTCTGTTAAGAAAATAGTCTGCATCTTTTGATACTCTTGAGCTAAATGTAGATTTTCTTCCAGTGACTTGTCTTGTAATTCCTAGAGAATAAATAAATATATATATATATATATATATATATATATATATATATATATAGTCGAAATGTTTAAATTTGTTTGAATTTTTCATACTTTAATCTGAAAGTGTTCCAATATATAATGTAATAAATAAATAAAACAACCAGAAAATATTTCCTTGGACACCAGTACCCTGCTTGGATTTAATAATTTCTCCCTTGAGGCAGTTTTCTTTCTTTTTCTTTGACATTAACACATGTGATTTGTAAGTTTTTCTGCCTTTTGCTACAGATTTTCCACTTCCCTTGTCCCGCACCTAGCTCTTTCATGCCTTCGAAGGAAGGAACCAGTCCTGGGAGGCTTCACGCATCTTTCCAGTGGTCCTTTATCCACTGGAACGTTTCCCACACTGTTTTTCCTTTCTTCTAGCTCCTGTGTTCAAACAGGTGGCGGGCATTTGGTGCTTAGATTTTGGTCCCTAAGAGGTTCAGAGTGTTGGCATTCACAGAACACATTCCAAGCAGGAGGAAAGAATGGAAGACAGAGTAGAGAATTTAACATTTAAAAACACCCAAAGCCATTATTTGGTATTCATACATTTTTGTTATATTAAAGCTTAAATCTGCTTCTGAGCAGCTGAGAACTTTGTGACAGACTCCTCTGTGACTAAACGAATATACATCAAATCTAATACAAACCTGTAGAAAACAATTTTGCATCCTTACCCATGGGTAAACTTGAGGTTACTTGTAATTTTAAGTTAGGTACCTAAATTCATTTTAATGATTCCTTTTATATTTTCTACATAGGAAACTTTCTCTGGTTGCTTCAAAGCTATGGAATTTAGCAATAGCCTTGAATATTTTCAAACCTGTTAATTTTGTTAACTTGTCTTTAATTTCCAACCCATTAATCCTCAATAGAAGATGCCCACATTCCTGTTGTGGGAATCTTTTACACTTAAAAAACTTTATTCATGACAATGTCACAGTAGTGAAAAGTTTCTTAAAACCCATAAATGCAGGTTAACCATAGTGATGATTTATGATTAAATTGCTAGATGGAAAAATAACCATTGTGAAGCAATTAAAAATGTTTCTTTGTGAAAACTGCCATCACAACAAACCTTTGGTATGTTGTCTAAAAATATATGTGATATGAGAATTTTCATAGAGAAAATGTAATTCAGCAGAAAATTGCTTGTACAAATATTCCTGTATTTACACACTTGAAGGTTCATTTAGGTCAGCAAACATATTTGTCATGAAAGCCTGGTATCCATATTGATCCCTAATGATAAATACTGTGTCACAGATGTTCTTCAAAAAGTCACACTGAGGAACTGAGAGCCATTTTATATGCTGTTGTCCTAATTCTGGCACAATGATTTAAAACTTTAGAAACTTATACCTAGTAAACTTGCCAAAAATCACATAAAGTTATCTTTTATTAGGAAGACAAAATTCTATGAATATTTTCCTTTGGTGAAGTTACCCTTTTAAAGATGATTATAACTTTTGCTACCTTAACTCTAATAGTAAGGTCTACTTCTCAAGTAACTCATTGGAATGACTGATAGATGTTCTACTCGAGCCAGGAATAGGAACCACTTTGAGTTTTTCTGTTGATTTGTTTGACTTAACATAAGCACAACTCATATCCTGTTTTTCAGTTACATTTCTTTCAAGTCCTAAATATCTACTACAAATATTTAATTTGAGAAGAGTGCTACAAAAGTTGTGATATTTTCATTAAACCTACTTCATGGAACTTTATCATGAAAATATTTAATTTATGCTTTATTCACTGTGCAATGTATAGTTCTATTTCCAAGTAAATACATTTTTAATTTCTGGTGACACCAGTTCTTACCACTTTATGTGCTCTAACTGGAGTAGGTATCAAGAAATCGAATTGTGTAATTATGCCAATGAATCCTCAAAACATTGTCATAATATTTCATAGTATCGTTCTCTAGTAATAAATGTATGACAATCTACCAATGCACTACCTATTCCTGAAAGTCAGTGACCTTATGATGTGCAATGAAATTTAAGTTTTTAAAATTTTAATAATAGTATTCTGCTGACACTGAAAGTGATTTTTTACGTTTTACTGTGGTTCCGCCTCACAACTCTGACTCATTTAATTTTAACCAATAGTATAATAATATGCAAATTAAACAAAGGGGGAATGATAATTATTGGTGGACATATATCTGGGGGAAATAATACTACCACTACTGAAAGTTAAACAGCTCATAAAAGGATAGTGATAGAAGAGCATTTAAAATGGGCACAAAAGTGGAAGTTAGTGATATAACTTAGGGGTAATAATAGACTAATAAGAGAAGTAAGATGATTTCAAGCTTTTCAATTTAAATCTAGTTGACTCTTAGTAAAATCTTTCAAGCTAAAGTCTTACCTAAATGTGAACTTGAAAATTGTGCTTTTGATAAATGTATTAATGACAAAATTGATTGCAATTGCTATAAGTTAAAATAATTAATTCTTGAATTGACTTACAATATTATTTTATTCATTCATTATTTCATTCATTCATTTGTTCATTAAATCTTTTATTAAACTTTTTTTAGTAAGTATTTTGCATAAAACTTTGAGATGTGATGCTATGTCTGAAAGAGTTTGTAGTCTCATGGGAAATATTTTTAGTAAAAACACAAAAATTCATAATTTAGAATGTAGAGTCTTACATCTTTTTTGTCATCCAGAAATTAAAAATGTAGGTACTTGGAAATAGAAATATACATTGCACAGTGAACAAAGTATAAATTAAATATTTTCACCATTAAGTTCCATTAAGTAGGTTTAATGAAAATATCACAACTTTGGTAGCACTCTTCTCAAATTAAATAATTGTAATAGACATTTAGGACTTGAAAGAAATAAAAAACAGGACATGAGTTGTGCTTATGTTAAATCAAACTTTAAACAAAATTTATCCAAAATTTCTAAAGTTTATAGCACTTTCTTAAAGCTAGATTTATTGCAATTTCTTCAATTCTCATTATTAATGATGATTGAAATGATAAAACATTGGGAATACATCTTTGTAAAGAGGAGAGACATGGTGAATGTCTTAATAGTTTACCGTTTAGAATTTAGTAAGGAAAATGTTTCAGTAGATGATGTTGGCTTTCTTTTGTCTCAAATTGTTTGTCGATCATATGGCGATATGACAGCTTATCCCAATATTTTATTAGGAAATAAAAAATGATGTTTATAAAGGGTAGAACAAAAGCTACTTTGTAAATTTCCAGGGATGCTAAGATCATCCCTAGGATATGATGAAGAGAACAGAGCTGATGTAAGTAGGTACACAGGTTTTTAGCAAAAGAATGGATTAATGAATACACATATTATTAGTTAGGAAATGCATTTTACCTGTTAGAGCACACATTTAATTTGCCAACAGCTAGTTAAGGGACATCATTTATACTACTTGATACTTTACTACTTGAGAAGTGAAAATCTCAAGTATGTACAGAGAATTTGCACCATGAAATTATGCAAAATTATTCTAAGGGTATGCCACATTATCAAGGTTTAGCAAGAGTTTTTTGTCTACAGCACATCACTGATTTTCACAAGCTGTATGAACCATTTGGAACTATACACAGAAATTTTGGGGATTACCTATTCTGCCTGTGACACAAAAACTGTTGAGGGAGCACTGTTAAAGTTAGCTTCCTCCTTTCTCAGTAAAAATTCTGAAAAAAAAAAAAATAAGAATGCAGATTGAGAAGCTAAATTATCTAAATGGTAGTTCTCTATTATTTTTTTATTTTCATTTGAATCTTCTTATTCTTTAAACTGTAGATTTCACCTTGAATCTCTCCTCCATTTTCTCCATTTTCAGGTTATTTTTCTATTTCCTCTTTCCCCTCCTACTGGGTAAGTGGAGAATAGAGAATGCCAGTCAGAGAACTGAGTTCTTTTCAGACAAAAATATAAAGCATATTTTATGTTTTATTTTGTGATATAAAACCAGGAACTTAGAAATAATGCTGAACTTGAATGTTAACTCATGAATTCCACAAATAATAGATAAGAACTGAGACTGACAGAGTCAGCCTAACAAGAGAGAACACTAAATCTTTATCTTAACTGGAAATATGGTATAAAAAGATAATAAGAATGTAATAATAAGAATTAGAAAAAGAGTAGCAGCTGACATTAGGGAGTGCTTACCATAACCAGAAATCATAAAGACAATATTTATTGAATTTATCCTTATAGCAATTTTCTGACATATTATGTTACTATCCTCATTTTATAGATAAGAAGACAAGGCAATGAGAAGTCAGATGAAGGAAACTGTATTTTTCAAAAGTGGTCACAGAAATATTTTTGGTACAACATTTTTTTCCAAAGCCTCTCACTCCCTATCAAAAAGTGGAGTGTTTCTCATTCCCTGAAACCTTGGTTTACTTGACGCTTCTCCAGCCAACTATGGTAGAAATGACGCTGTGACTTTCCAGGGTTGTTGATAGAAAATATACACTTCCGCCTGGCCCCCTTTTATGGAACATTCACCCTTGGAACAAGTCACCATATTGTAAAGAATGCAGGCTAAATGCAGAGGCCATAGGTAGGTAATCCAGGAAACAGCCCTACGCCAGCACAGGTCTCAGCCAACATTCCAGTTGAGAGTAAGTGAATTATCTGAAGATGAATCTAGACCTACTCTCCAAGGTCACCTGATGACCCAGAAAATGTGCAATAGAGATTATCCATCCCTACTGTGTCCCACCAAATTTCTGACACTTAGTATCATAAGTATCACAAATAGCTATTTTGCACGGTGAAATTTTGCTGTATTTATTGTATATCCCTAACAACTGAAACACAGGCATCATGCAATTTGCACAGCTATTAAGTGGAGGAGTGGGCTTTTGCTTCCAAGGAAGAGCAGCACCAGCTCCCACACTCCTAACTATATAATACATTCCTTTATCAACATGGCCAGCATTCTTAACACTATGAAATGCTACGTTCATAAAAGCCTAAAGACACCAATTAAATCAAATAACCGAATTCCCTTATTCTGAGTCCATTTCCAGTAAGAAGCTGTCTTACAGTAATCTTGCTAACACCTAACTTGTTGAAGTAGAAAAATGAGCAGCTAAGAGAAATTAGAGCTTGGACCCCTGGAAAGTCCTCTTCACTGTAACTCAATATGGGCATGTTGATCATAATGTAATCTGTCTCTTTTGGTTTTTTGATCTACTTGATGCCATATACCATGATTCGACTAGCCCTGCTATATTCGCTGGCAAGATCAAGTTCATAGACCCAAACTGAGGCCTTCAGAGCTCGGGACAATGGTTGAATGCAGCAGAGAATTGCTACCACTGAGGACAGTGGAAGTCTATCTGGGACACTTACCCTGGGGACAGCCTAAATCCACCTGAACTAATTTTCAAAATTTCTAGTGTCAAAGGAGATATAAGAAAAAAGTCTTGATTTAAACATCTTAGAGAAGTTTTATGATTAAGATATTTGTCTGTATATACATGTAGAAAATTCATGCAGCCAAATACTTTACCACTAACAAAATCATCATGGTGTCTATGATTATACAGAGAAATATGTCATCTATGCCCTGCATCACTCTTATTATTGGCATTCAGATCTGGTTCGCCAGGCAGAGGGGCCAGGTCCTTCTTTCAATTACATATTGTAAGAGTTGTCATCTTCTGACTCATTTCTAATCCTAACTCTCCTGTGTGATATAAAATTACCTGCTGCTATATCTACTGAACTTTTCTGATGATGTGTCTATCATGTTCTGATTCTTGGTTAATAATAGTATCCTGCAGACAGCTGCTTGCTCTCTTGCATCTCACTGGGGTTCTTCTTGCCGTTACTCCCTGTCTGTGGCATAGTTTGCACCACAGACTTTAGCCCCCTGGCTGGAAAGAATTGACTTTCTGCTAGAACCACCAGAAAACAAAAGTTGTATTACTGCTATTTATTGATTAATTTTACTACAGAGCACACTCATATGTAGCCTGTCATTCATTGTTTATTCACTGAACCATGTATGGGTCCAACTCTGTGGCTAGCCCAGGGATTAAAAAGGTAAACTATCCTCTTCTACACCAGGGATTACAGGCTAGAGTGGGAAAAGGCGGATGTGTGAACAAGTTATTCAAGGTACCATGGGGAAGCGGGAGCAGGAAAGCCTTCATAGAAGAAATGATACGTGACTCAAATCTTAGGAATAGTCATTTTATTTGGCTGCTCTGCCACACAGGCAGCATGCACTGAGCAAATCTGGAGGATTCAGAGTCAAGAGAAATGTTTCCTTGGCCCCTTTGGGATTAAAAGATTGTTGTCTGACCACCTGTTGATTGTTGCCTGACTTGTGAATTCAACTGTTGTAGATCATATTATGTGCTCGGCTACCTCAGTGTTAGAATATTACTAATGGTATAAACAATCAAAGGTGCTCACACATTTAGCATCCTACTGATGCATCGTGCTGTAACTAAGACTCACTTCCCAGCATCAAATTCTCAGTAGCATGTCATCCTGCACACTGGCTCATGCCTTACACTATCGATCCCAAATTATTGAATCCCCTTGGTTGTCATGTACACCTTTCACACGTCTTTGCCAGCCTTGGCATTAGATTGGTAGTCTGGTTCTCTGTGATATTTTGATGGCTTTAAAGCAAGTCTTGCTACTAAGACTGATTCATAGAACATGAAAGGGATATAGTTTAGATAAAAGAGACGAGGGGGCTCTAAGTCTGTGAATACTGTCTTTCAACGAAGCATCCCCTTCAATTGATAGGCATTTGCAAAAGGAACACACAATGCACAAAATACATGCCAATTCACTAACAATACAGCAGACATGGAGACGACAAACACTTTATTAACTTTATTACCTGCTGCTTACATACAGGCATTATTTCGTTTTGGTTCCCTTAAAATCTATATGCCAGTTACTACAGAAATCCAGAGTTCTCCCCAGTGTTCCAGAGGAGCAAGCCGGTAAGAATGATTTGTGTCGATACCCTGAAGCCTCAGAGGAACACATAACTGTTTTAACTCTCCCAGGACCCACTTCTTTGTCTGTGCTGCCATGGAAACTAGTCTCTTGTCCAACTTGAGTTCTCCGATAATTAGTCTTAAAAGAACATTCTTGATTTGTAAGTGAACAAATCAGTCCTCTGCATCAAGGTTGTTACATGCCTCAAACTCTGCATATTATCATGTTTCACAAAACCCTCTCTTAACTCACTCGTTTATTCAAAAATTGTTATTGGGCAAGTGGCACACACATAGCATTCTGGAGGACACTGTAGAAGCCAAATATGACCTTTATGACACTACTTGATGAAAGCCTGTCCCATGTCATATGACCAGGCAAACCTGTCCCTGCCAGGGTCCAAAAGAGTACTTTCTTTACTCTGCTCCAGTATTCACGTATATATACAAATAAACACGGGCTCCTTTTCTTAACTCTGTGACAGGGTTATAGATTTAGCTACTGCTTTGATTTATTCCTAAAATTTACTAGTAGACATTATAGTATTGCCTCTTAAAACTCAGAAGAGAGTCTTTGGGAATTTATGACTACTTTGTATTAACTGTACTTCTTCCTTATTATTTTTTGCCTCCTTTCATTTCACACATTTGATCGCAGATTATTGATATCACATGAAAAAGTTCACAGTTCTAGGGCAGAATGAGCTTGCAATCAGAGAAAGAAATCAAGGCATTGACAAAGCTAGCTATAGCAGAATATATTATACATGAAGGAAGACAAAGAATACAGCCAGATAATGAGAGTACTTTCTTAAGACAGAGTTCCAGTGACAGTGATCTGCAGAGTTTCAGAAAGTCAAGTTTTGAACAGATTTCTGAGGATATTTCATATACAGAGATTTGTACACAGTCCCTGCAGAGAAAACTTGTCTCAGAAATACAGGCGCTGGTTAAATATTTAAGAAACATCTGATTAATGTGAGTGTGGGTTAGAAAATAGAATGTTTACCTCCGGGTTGACTATAATATTCTTCATACAATTACTGAATGACTTTACAAAAGCCCTACACAAGTACCACATATTGGCTATTAAGTTACAATAATTACTATTTGGTCCAGTTTTACTTTATAATTATATGTCACCTCAAAGTATTTAGTATAGCCGATTACAGAAACAAATTATGTAATGACAAACAGAGTAAACACTGGTGTTACCTAACCTATAATCTTAATGAATTTTTCCAAGTTAAAGTACATGATTTAAATGGATACACTGCAGGTAGCATATTAACCCTTAGAATAAGCCCTGAAATACAGTGTGCCCTTAGTATCTGATAAACACAGTAATGATTCCCTACATTTATCTTTACTTATTAAATAAACTTTAAAAATTTAATTTGGATTATATGCTAGGGTTTAATAATGTTTCCCTCTAATCATATTTAAAATTGTTAAACAGAGACATACATCTATATTATTTCCTTGTTAAATATTTCTATGCGTTATCCTAATTTAATTACATTTTAATTTGTCAGTACTTTAAAATATATTTTTAAATGTACTGCTTTTTTCATGATATCATGTAATAAGCTAAACGACGACTTTCTCCTCTTGTGGGACTCCTGATTTGAATAGTTTGAGATTTAGAAAGGTTTCATATTTACTCACATTTTAATGATGTATATTTCTCCTTCACTGGTGGAAAAGGCTGATCAGTCACAGAAAGGTCAGTTAACACTAAATAGACCCTTTCGTTATGTAATTACAAAGAATAATATCTTTGTGCTGATGGCACAGCACATCGAGTGGGTGATGCAGAGAATTAATGCACTGCCTTTTTGGCCCATGGGATACAGATTCCAATACAATAACCACAACTTTTTCTAATTATACAGCTTTAAAAGGTCATCAGCAAAAAGAGTTAAGGAATTATCAAGTAACTTTATGGTAAAGAAATAATGTATTACATAAATGCAGAAACTGTAGGAAAAGCACCCTGAAAGTTCATCGCAAATGAGAGAAAAAGTGACCTAAGAGCTTCTAGGACGTATATTATGGCATAATTGAGAATACTCTTGAAAAATTAAAATATGTGATATTTTGAAACATATCATTGATGTGCTCGGTTAACCTGATCTCACCATATGCTTATAGGAAATGTTTAATTTTAAAAGAAACTTACATTCCATTTTATTCACATTAAACCAGAGTTGAAATATTTTAAAAACCATGTTATAAACTAATATACACTGACTTTATTATATACAAAATAAGTCACAAAATAATACGTGCTGATTTTATTATATCCAAAGTAACAAACAGGTACATGAAGAAAATTAAAACCACTGTTCACAGTCACTGTCATTTTTATCCCTACAGTTAGCATTAAAAATTATCTGGTGCAAGTTCTTTGAAAATAGAAATGTTTAAAGAGTCCTATATTGACAATAAGAAATGGAAGCAAGCGAAGTCAGTTTCTTGTCCAGGATCATACATGAAAACCGCAGCATCAAGGTTAGGGTCCAGTCCGATTCAGGCTAACACCCTTTCTGGGTCTACATGCATTAATTCCTATTTTCAGATGTGAATCACAAGGTTCTTACAATTATACATTGATACATGTAAATGCTCTCATTTCTGAATACCCTACACAATTACATCAGTCTTTCAAGACAAACTGGATACTCAGTGGGAAAAGACTCTTTTGAAGTTAACTCTGCCTCTGCATCTTATCTTTGGGAATGCAGACCAGAAAACATGAGGTCTATTTTCACAGAGCTGCCAAATATGAGAAGTACCTGTGAATAGTCTGCAGTGTAATAAAACATCCTTATAGATTGAATTATAGTGAATGCCTTTTCTCTTTCACTACTCACCATTAGATATCCCTTAATGGGAAAGAACAGATCATGTGCATCTCTATACACCTAATACTGCTGCTCACTGTGGGGCACCGTCCAAACCTTGCAATGTAACTCAAGAATAAATAGAATTTAAAATAGCCAAGGCCATTTTCTGGATACTCATCTTGGCATGTGTCTACTCTCCAAATTAACTTAATCAAAGTGTACAAAATCTACATTTTTAACAGGCCAGGGATCAGCAAACTATGGCTTTGCAGATATCCCAAACCACTTTTTGCCTTTGCAAATACATTTTATTGCAACACCATCACACATATTCATTTACATACAGTGCGTTGCTTCTTTTGTGGTACAGCGGCTAAGATACAAAACTGCAAAGGAGACTGAGGAGACTGCAAAGCATAGAATAGTTACTACAGAAAAAGTTGACTTAACCCTCATCTAGACTCTTAATGAGTATGATGCACAACCAAGTTCTAATTTAGCCTTCTCGTTCAGGATCTGTTTGGATTGTAATTACGCTCATCTATAAAGGAAGGATGCTGGGAAACATTTTCTTTTATTTTCTCTAGCAGGCCCACATACTAAGGAGAAAAGGCCAATCAATTATAACTTAAAAATTTCTCATAAAAAATACTGAGACATCTCTGTACTTTTTAAATACTCTTAAAATGGATTTGATAAAAAGTTGTCAGATTTGTCGGGGACTCATCAGTAATGCCCGAATGTATCTACCTCATCCATGCCATCTTTAGTTAACTGTGCTTCATTTAGGTCTTGCAGTGTAGGAGGCTAGGTTCTCTTCATGTTTCTACTCTGCAACTTCTGTTTTGAGAGACCAGAATGAATTTTATTTTGCCAAGCTGAAGTTCAATTTTGCAGCCAAGTATAGATGTTTATTCATCTGCACAATGGTTAAGTAAAATATGCTGCTCATCTGCTATGAAAGACTGCACAGTGATTAGAAGAAATGGAGTAGACAAGCGTTATAGGAACATTGAGTGATCTTTAAAATGCAGCATTGAGTGGAAAAGATGAAAACAGAAGATAAGTATTGCATAATTCAGCACATAGAGAAAAGTATGAGTAGAGAGAAACAAGACAAGAATTAAAAGGGGAGAAAATAAGAAGGAATACTTTGAGGTTGAATGAATCTATAGGGTCAGCAATGGCAACACTTTATCTTAAAATGATTAAGTGGACAGAAAACTGTATCTTCTAGATCATTTCAGTATTTAATAAAAAATACTTTAAAATATAGTGAACAAAATGTCAAATGACTCTGGAAATATAGCTGTGTAACAATAAGTCCCACAGGAATCACAACCACAGGACTTATTCTATCAGCTAGCCATGGCCAGAGCAAATAAAGGCATAAAGAAATCGGTCAGTGTAACTAGCTACCAAATTCATGGTTACTTCTCTCTATGCCTTCTATTTCTCCTCTCCTCTTTATCTTTCTTCAGTTCTACGTCCTCTTTTCTACCTTTTGCTCCCACTTCATTGTCAAGCATGACACTCAACTGCCTAAGGTCTCTCGATATCATACTTCCCTCCTGAAGACACCATGTTCCTTTCTTATTTAACCTCAGCCCTCTGTTCTTTTCAATTTTTTCTTATATTATTGTTTGGAAATAAGAGTGTATCAAATAATTAAAAATGGGAAATATTGAATGACCTACTCTTTGCTCCCCACAAAGTGAGAAACTTCATGAAAATCTAACACAATGAAAGAAGGGGGTGAGATGTAGATTTTGTAGTTCATTATATCTCTGCCTTCTTGTTGACCAGATACCAATTTGGATAGTAATGATAACAAATGTATGAGACTAAAATCTATGATTTACCCAAGAAAGTTGGAGTTATTCTATTCTTATCTATCAGTATGACATTTCAGCCTAGAAGTATGAGGACACCAATGTAGTAAGTTTTCATAAGTAAATCCTGTTAAAGATACAGCAGATACAATTATATTCTTATTTACTAGTATGGATTTGGAATGTTCCCTCAAGGCTTATGTGTGGAAGGTTTGGTCCACAGCTGGTGGTCCTATTGAGATGTGGTAGAAACTAGGATGTGGGGCCTCATCATCAGAGAAAGTGGATCATTGGGAGCTTGCCTGTAAAGGGTATGTGTTGTTCCTGGCCTCTTGATCTGTCTCTCTCTTTCTCTCTCTGTCTCTCTGTCTCTCTGTCTCTGTCTCTGTCTGTCTGTCTGTCTGTCTCTCTTTCTCTGTGTTTTGTCCCCGTGAGATAAGCAGGTTGGTTCCACCATACATTCTTCACCATGTTGTCCCACCTTGTCTCAAGCCCAGAGCAATAGGTCCAAGTGACCATGGACTGAAACCATGAACCAAAATAAATCTTTCCTTCTTTAAATTGAATTTCTCAAGTATTTTGCCACAATGATGGGAAGCTAATCAACATATTTATGTACACACAGATATGCACATATTACTTCATATTTTTAATTTATTGACAGATACGAAGAGAGGTAAAGACTGAAAGTTCAACAAGCTGCAAACTCCACAGAAGGGATGCAGGACACAAAAGCAGTTAAAATGACATTTGGAAGACTGTATTTGTTAGTAGAAAGTAATTCTTAATTGATTGATAGTAAATATTGTGGATATGTATTGGTATGTGTTCCGACATATAAAGATTAGCATTTTCAACTTTTCTTAGAAAACAGGCATTAGATAATACGGTACTTTAATATTGCACATATGTATATATTTGCACTGCATTTACTGTGTTTTGGTATTTTTAATAACTATGTATTTATTTTCCTACTTTTGTGAACTGTTTGTGCCATACCTTCTGCCCTTATGCTTAGTATATAGTAAACTCTCAGTAACAATCAAGTTAATAAATCTAATGTTTTAAACTAATCTTTTAAAATAATGACTTTTAATTTTTAACAACTTCACCTAAATGTTCTTAAATGAGTGGACTTTTCAGAGGATTATACATGAGTTGCATTTTATGTGCATGCATTTTGTATTTTTTCTGTAGAGAAACATTTCACAATTCATGTTTACAACATAAAAACATAGGAATTTATCCATTTACATTTTGACTGAGAAAAATAATAAGATTTCCAGTTCTTTAAATTCTAGTTTGCAAAAGCATTTTACTGTATAATCTCTCTGTTTTGTATTCCAGTTTACTCATAGGTTTTCCTTGGAAGACTAACAGAAATCTAAACTACCTGCTTTGCTGCCTTTATACACTTTGCTAAGCTGTGCTCTCAAAACTCAGGAGATTAATATTTCAAAAAAAATTGTAAGAGAGTCTCACATGAAATGAGTATAGTTGTTTTTTTAAATACAGAGGATTCTCACAGTTACAGATGGAATATGAACCCTTTTAGAAAAGTGACAATTGTAAGTCAGAATGCAAAGGCAGTATGCAAATTATCTTACACAAATATTTTTTTAAACAAAGGAATCATAAACTTCCAGCATATTTCAGTGACTTAAGTATAGAGAAGTGACATATCTCAAATGGAAAGTATGCTTTAAACCTTCTCTCTCCTTGATGAGGTACAATGCTACTCAGTTTCACAAGATTCATCCTTTCCTTTTCCCAGGTCAAAATAAGAAGCACTCTGCACTCCCATATCCCTGCAAAGCCAGATCTTTTCCTTCCTTATAAAAATTTCCTTCAGTTTTTCTAAGAAAAAAAAAAAAAAAAAAGAAGAAAGAGCAAGCTTTCTGGAATTAAATGTTATCACTCCAGAGATATCTAGTATACCTCAGTATTTATCTTTCTTATCTCTGGAGTGATAACTTTTGACCTACAGAGGTATATGATAACTTTGTATTGTTTTAAGCTTCTAAATTTGTGGTAATTTATTACAGTAGCAATACAAAACCAATATGGTGACTCAGATATTGTGTTAGCTGGTAGATACATAAAAGTTAAGATATTGCATAGACACTGACAGCTTAATCATTGAAAATCCAACATTGCAGAACTTTGCAACACATTTATTAGTAAAATCATTTTTAAAACTATTCAATAATTCACTAATTTATATTGCATATAACATTTGTTTTCTAACAGTATGTGGAGTGTCTGGTAATACATCAATAACCACTGAAAAATCAACTCTAACAAGATGTAGACTGTACCATGATCTCCTAACTAAATTTCTATTTATAACTGTAACAGATTTTGAAATAAATGTATTCATTCAATTGAAGATTTATTGATTACATATTTGAAGTCCATTATTAAATTACTGAGAACAATTTGACAATCTTGGGCTTCTCCATCGTGGTTAAATATAAACTTAGATACATAATGAACTTTCTATTCTGTTAGGTACAAAAGTTAATACAGTTTAAATGATTAACTAAGTAGCTGACCATGCAAATGGCTTTGAAAAAAAATACACAGATTCAAAAATGCTGTTTGAATTAATAAGAGTTCAACCTAGAAGTTAACAAGCAAACAAAATGAAAATGTTCCATTAGAGATATTATTTGTCCCAGGAAAATTAGGAAGATCAAAACCAAAACACAATACAAGAAATAAATAAGCCCTATTATCAGGGCTTACTTTTTTCTTATAACTACTTGGGGTTATTTCTGCACATTGTTTTTCCAGCTGTGGGCCAACATGATGAAGGCATGGTAATGTGCTTGCTTTTCATTACGGCGGCTGGGCCAATGCCTGTCTTTTCACAGCAAGTGTAGTCATTACAAGTTAGATGGATACTTTACCTATGCTACAGCTTTCAGTGGGCTAAGAAATGGTAGGGGGAAAGAATTTATAAACATTCAAGAATATTAGCTAAGTATTGCAAATATACATATGAACAAATTGCTGGGTTTCTCGTCAGATAATCATATTGCTATGGAATGTAAGGTTGCCAAAATTTCTTAACTGTCTGAATGATAAAATATTTAAAGGCATTTTACTGTACTCTTTCAAATCCAGAATATTCAAAACTCACTTGTATTCCTTTTTATAAAAACAGAGATGCAAAATATTTGTATTTGATATATACCCTTTATAAAATATTGTGGCACATCTGTTAATAGAGTCTCTATTAAACTCATTAAGGTTTTCTAACTCTGTTTAAGTGGAGGTTCAGTATATATTATATAGTTAGTTATAGGGACTGTTACATTTTAATGAATGAATATACCTACATAACTGCCACATACGTGAAAATCTAGAAAAAAAAAATAGCATTGCCCTAGAAAACTCTCTTCCTCTATTTCTTGTCAGTAATTAACCACACGTCCAAAAACAGAAGTTTTAGGTTATCTTTTAAATGTGTATAATTATAATTCCACAGTATTTTGTAAATTCATGTAATTATACTCCTACAGTTTTTGTTTTTTTAAAAATGCATGTAATTATAATCCCATAGCAAATATAATTCTGAGTGTGGCTTCTTTTGTGCAATATATATTTGATTATATTCACCCATATTTTTTGCATCACAGCAGTTAATTCTCAAAATTGTATATTTTATCACATTATAAATAAACCATAATTTATGCATTCTGTTGTTGAATCAATTTGGGAGCTATTATAAAAAACATTTATAACATTTATAACATTTGTATAAAATATTAACATATTTTAGTATACACTGTACATTAATTTCCGACTTCCAAAAGTAGAATCACATATACAATATATTTAGCTCTATTTGAAAGTTTAAAAATTGCTTTACCAATGTACCTTCTCACTCTAGAAATCTCAGAGGTCCTGTTTATTTACATTCTTAACTACAATTTTACATTTAGCCATTTGGTAAGTTTGTAACGGCAAGATATCATAACTTTGAGTTTCCTTTGTTATGTTAAGCACATTTTCATAAGCTTATTGTCCCTGATAGCTGATACCCCCTTTGTGAATGATTTTCAAGTTTTTTGTTACTTTCTTTTAATTAGATTGCTTGTCTATATTGTTTCGTTAAAGTTTTCTTATTTATCATGGATGAGAGTCCATGATTGGCTATATCTATCATCACATGTATTTTTTCCTACAATGTCACTATCTTTTTATTCTTCAGTAATATTTTTTGAGACAAAGAAGTTCTTTGTTTTCAGAATGCACTCCATGAAGAAGTTATATCATGGTTATTACCTGTTCTTGTTTGAAGCATTTCTGGGAAAGTGCAAGAAAAATCAGATTATTTCCCACATTTTCCTCTAAAAACTTTATATAACTTTAACATTTACATTTCTGATAGAGGTGGAATTGATTTTTATATACATTGTGAAATAGGCCAGGTTCTTTTTTATAATTTTGTTTAGATATTTGATTGATCATACAATAAATTATTGATTATTAGCAACACAAATTACCTAGTATACCCTTTTACACTGTAGTTTGGTGGTGTCATCCAAAAAATCAAGAGACCATTTTTACAGTCTATGTTCACTTATGGACTCTCTGTTCCATTTTATTGTTCTCTTATTCATCTTTCACCCAATACCATGCTTTCTTATACTGTAGGCTTATAGTAAGTCTAGCCATCTGGTAGTGTAAGTCCCTAAACATGACATTGTTGCTTTTCATGTCTTTCTTCATTACATTTGGCCCTTTGTATTTCCTTATACATTTTAGATTAAATGCATCAATGTCTAAAATATCTGCTTGAGCTTTTTGTTAGGATTGCATTACAGATATAAATCAAGTTGGGGAGAAGTTATATATTTAAAATATTGAATTTCTGGGCCGGTGAGATAGCTCAGCGGCATAAGCGCCTGCCTGGCAAACACGAGGTCCTGAGTTCGACTCCCCGTACCCACATACAAATAAAGGGCCAGTGATATCTCTCAGCGGCATGGGCGCCTGCTGGCGTGCAAGGTCCTGAGGTCAACCCCCGGTACCCCCCCCAAAAATAAATAAAATAAAATAAAATAAAATAAAATAAAATAAAATATTGAATTTCAATCTTATCAGCTTAGATTATTTCATTTATTTGAAAATTATGTTTCTCCAAAAGTTTTTATATTTTTCTACAGAAAAGATTTGTACACCTTTTATTAGATATATGCTAAAGCATTTGATGGTTAGTTATTCTATCACAAATAGTATTCATTTAAGATTTTATTTCCTAAGTGTTAGTGGATAGTTTATAGCAATACAATTGAGTTTTGTTATGATTGCTCTTAGAGTTATCATTTATAATATAAATCAAACATTTTTAAATTCTACTTTATTGCAAGTTATCATAAATGCACTTTTAGTTTTATGAAAGCTTTTTCTGTATCTATGGAGATTATTATTTGATCCTTTTATCCTGTTACTGTTAATGTGATAACCTGCTTACTGAGTTTTTTTAAGGCTAAAAATTGTTTGCTTTGAATTTGGGAAAGTGAAATATCCGCCTACCTAAATTTCCATGCTATTAATTACCTTTTCACATTCTATTTTCCACCATGGATTACAGAAAAAATTATCATCAATTTCGACACAATTAATATGAGGACATAAGTAAGATATCACGAAAACAACAGGTCTCAAGATCTTTAGTGTGCACCTGTGTGTTACTTCTCTTCTCCATTCACGAAACTAGTAATATCTACATCCACCTTACCTGCCCAGTGTAGTGTTTATAAAGATAGAAGAAGTGAAAAATGTAAACTATCAAAAAGATTAATATAAAGTTCAAATGGTCAACTTTTATTATACTGTGCATTAAATTCTAATAAAATAATGAAAGTAAAAGGACTGATTAAAAATACAATGCTTGTTTAAATAAAAAATACTCCAGTAAAAGACACATTGCTATCAGTCCCCTCAAAATACTCCCTTTTTTTTTTTTTTTTGTGGGTACCGGGGGATTGACCTCAGGACCTCGCGCGCCAGCAGGCGCCAGTGCCACTGAGCGATATCACCGGCCCCTTTTTCGTATGTGGGTTCCGGGAGTCGAACTCGGGCCCTTGCGCTTGCCGGGCAGGCGCTTAAGCCGCTGAGCCATCTCACCGGCCCTCCCCTTTTCTTTGAACACATGTATTGCATCTTTATTGCCACCTTCATAAGCAGATCTGAAAGTCCTCTTTTGTGATGAAAAAATCCAGTGAAAGCTGCTGCTAACTGCCATCCAACGGAATGCCAAGCCTGTAAAAACTACTACGGTATGTCCTCATCCATATGATTTGGCGCTGTGATTTCTGGTTCTCCCCTAAAGTCAAAATGACCATGAAAGGTAAACATGTTTAGTTGATTCAGGACTTCCAGGCAGCCAGGACATTGTAAATATAGACAGTAAGGAAAGGAGACTTCCAGAACTGTTTCCAAAAGTGGTAAGAATAATGGGGTAAATGTGTTTGAAGTGAAGGAGAGTTATTCTAAGGGGTATTAATGGCAATGTATCTTTTATTTTAATAAATTCTTTAAAAATGTTAGCATTCACTGTATTTTTTTTTATCATGTCACATAGAACTTGAACTTTTCCCCTTCGTATCTTTATTTTCCATCACCAATAAAATGACGTTTATTTTTTAATCCCAAAATTATTAAAATTGTCAAAGTTGGCTGCAAATAAAGAAGTTTCAAATCAATGAGATTTTACTACACTGTTATATTAAATAATTAAAGTTATCAGCTGTGCATTCATAAATTTATTGTATATACTATAAATTAGTATTTCAGGTAGTTTATGAGTCAGGTACTTTTTGTATTTTGGTAAGAAAATGTATCACAATTTTGTATGATTTTAGTCTAAATATAACCTCATAAAATTAAATCTTGCTTGAACAAGCTCACAGCAAATAGCATAAGCACAACCTCAGTCTCTCTCCAGAATAGACCCTACGAGGAAGATGGACTATCACCAAATCCTCTGTCCAATTTTATTATATAATTCCACATGTTCAAATTCTTGTTTTCACCCTTTGTGCTCCTTAATAACAAATGATGTTAAGTTCAAGATGGAAACTACATGATCATGTTCAACTTAAGTGTACTAATCATATTCAAAAGTTAGATGTACTCTTAAAGCCAATTACAAATCATTTTTAAAGTTTAGTTTTCTTGCGTGATTTCCAACTACGTACTCCTTTTCATTTATTAGACATCTGCCTGGAGGTGGAAGCCAGGGACAGACGATGATTCCTGAAAGGGGAAGTGAGGAGTTGGTGGTGGGAGCGTGCGCAGCTGCGGAGGCACGCCATGCTCCGGAGCCTCACTTTGTTAGCTTTCATAGCCAGTTAGCTTTAATGTGGGGTTCATCGTATGAATGCGGGGAACATGATCAGCGCTTGGACTCCAAATATCTTCCCTATTATTATCGCTCCATTTGTTTTGTAATTATTCTATACCCTACCTCGAGTACTTATGGTGAGGACAAACAGAAGATGATGGGACAATTCTTGCATTTTCTAGAGGGAAAAATGTGAAAACCAGAGGAAATCCCTGCTGATTAAAATTCACCTACAAATGAAATGACTCAGTGACCTTAATTCAACTATGGCAAACAGTTGGAATTTCTACTCATAAAAATCAAGAGTATTTTTGTACATTTGCTTTTACAGAAGTAAAGTCAGTCGTTGATGAAAGAGTTCTTATATAAAAATTCCTAAAAAGCCTACTGTAAAGTAATTTAATGCCTCATGGGATATTAAATGACAAAAGGAAACATATGCCAATCAAGATAAAAAGTATGCCAATAGGAAATCACTCTGAGTTAAAACATAATTTAGTTTTCTTGATCATTAAAACTTTCAGAAAATTTTATACCTTTGTGCACATTGAATTATTTTGTGAAAATTGTTAAAATGATTAGTCTTTGATGTGTTGAAAGATACTTTCTTTGAAATAAAAAAGGGTATATTTCTTTTGTTGGACTCTGATTTTGTTAGAGACTTAATCACTTCTGTTATGACATTCCTTAAATAATTTTAAATAGACCAGTGTAAGAAATCAAAAATAAATAAAACTTAATTTTTGAGGATACCAGTTGTCTTAAAATGGTAACAGCTTCTACTAGATCCTCCCCAGATGAAATTCATTATCCTGAGATTAAACATCTTGGCAAAGTCTTCATCACTAATTAAAATAATAGCAATGGAAGAGCATCTGTAATTACTCTGTTTAGGATAAAATTACAAGGGTTATAAATCTCCAAGCTTCAGGGCATAAACTGATCACCAGCTGGGGTGAGAAAGTAATGTCTACCTATTGTGTAGTTTTGCAAAATTAGGTACATTATATGTTTTACTCCCCCAGAAACATCTGGCACAGATTATTTTTTGAGAGGCTACTGGAGTGCATAGGGATTATGTGGAGAAAATATAATATATATATTATATATATATATTTCAGGGGCATGTTCAAGTAATATATCATCTTAATCTCATTGGTTCAAATTATTCCCAGGATAGTAATCAAAGGTCATTGCAGGATTCAGAACACAAGAAATTCAAAACTATTCAATTTTTTGTTAATACCTTTGCCACAAAATAGAACCAATATTATTAGACAGTATTTGTCTGTTGCATTCTATTTTTAGAATGCTCATGAACTTTTAATTATGATGAGGAAGTGACAGAGAAATGAGTGTAGCAAATAATATTCTAAGACATCTCTGCTCCCAACCCTGTCTCCCTGTCCAAATGATAAGGCCTATTTACATTCAAATAGATATAAACCTGCCTGAGGAAAGAACTGGAGGTCCCTTCTGTCTTTTACTAGGTGGAGTGAGGAGAAGGAAGAGGGAAGAAAAGGCCACATCTCAGAGAATGTCTGTAGCACAGAATTCAGCGTCACTTTGGGAATGTTGTCCAAGAGGAAGGGTGCCCTGTGACCCTGGCGGCCCAGCTCACCATGTGCTAACCCAACAACATGGGATGAGGGAGATTGGGGTTGCAGGGAAGAAAGCCCAGCAAATGAGAAGGAGAATACTGCAGTTGAGATTGGGAATTGTGAATTCTGAAATGGTTAATAATGGCTAATATCCACTTCATAGTTATTAGCAAGTTACTAATTAATGGTTAATAGCTCTTACTTATTGCTCTGTCTCTAAGGTAGAGGAAACTCAGGAAATTCAAAAGCAGAATATGAAGCAAATAGTCCTTTTTCATGTTTAACTATCTTGTATCAATTCCTGAATCACAAATTTGGCAATGTGTGGCTAAATGGAATGGGGCTACAAATGCTTTTTCTTTTAAAAAATTTCACTTTAATTTAAATGATTTTAGAGTATTAGCTTTCCAATCTACCCCAGTCCCTGATACTCCTTACTGACTTAGTCCTACGCTTATTTTATCTGGATATTATGATCATGGTGCACAAAAGCACTAAGGCTTAAAAATACCACCATAAATGTACTGTGTTTCAATATACTTATTATTTTTGTAACTTGTTTTATCAAAACATACTACATCCAGAATTTGTGTAGAGGCTTTAGTGTAAGAGGAAAAGTCAATTCTCAACATCTTTTCTTTTTACCATTAGAATCAACAGTGATGACAAATTTTAGGGCTCCTGTTGCTCAAACTGATCAACAGAAACTTCTGTGAAAAACTTCAAAGAACTTGAACTTTTGTTCAGCTATAGAGTCTGTAATGAAATACTGATCAAAAATTTACTACTTATTGGACATAGCTTGTATTTTTATCCCTAGATATCCACCAATATCAGCACCCAACTGCTGGTGGTCAGTTAGTTCGTTATGGACCCCAGATGTGTCCCACACTTTTATGCATTTTCAAGGAGCCAATCATTCTGTATCAGCCCAGGCACATTCTTAGTTTCCTCTGAAAAAATCCCCTAAGAGCTTTTTTTTTTTTTTTAGGATAAGTACAGTCCAAATATTCACATTACAAATTAGATGAATTTAAATACTCATAGTAAGTTTAAATTGACTAACTTAATATCCGAATGAGCATTTTAAAACAAACTATTAATACAAAAATTTCCTAATATCATCTGATAGTTACTCTTCGAGGAATTGCCGCCTTTAGATTAGTCATCACTGTGATTATTAGGATCATTCGACCTAGGATCTGGCACGTGGATTTCCAAGCCAGGGGTGTCTACAAGCTGAGTTACTTCTGAAATGGCTTCACTTTTCTAAACCACAAGTCACCTCCAGGAGCTTCTTGGAAACTTGGGAGATTTGGGTCATTACTGTGGTGGTCAAACCCTACTCTCTCCTAAAGCTACCAAGATCAACTCCTTCCAGGTAAAATCAAAGAGACTAGCAGAAAAGTCTAAGGAAGAGATGAGTTTAGTTTCATCTTGTAGAGTGAAACTGTTGACATTTAAGGGAGTGGCTACGAATTAGCTTTGTATTGTTGCATAACAAATCACAAGTTTAGCAATTTAAAACAATATCCATTTATCATCTCAGACGTCTACAGGTATCTCACAGTTCGGAAGTCCAGCCATGGCCCAGTTGGGTTCTCCTCTCAACATCTGGCACATGTGATGGTGGGACTGAGTTCTTACCAGGAAACTCCATTAGGGCTTGTCTACCTCCCAGCTCCTTCAGAGAGCTAGCAGAGTTTATTTCCTTGTCGGGGTGGGAGTGAAGTTCCTGTCGTTTGTGGGCTGTCAACCAGACATTGCTTTAAGCTCCTCGTTACGCATGCAGGTCCTGCTTTAAGCCAGCAGTGGAGAACTTCCTGTCAAATCCCTCTCACACTGAATCTCTTTCACTAGGAAAATTCCATTCCCTTTTAAGAGCTCACTTAATTAGGTCAGAATCACCAGGGATAATCCTTTTTCCCCAAAATCTCCTGATTTTGGACTTTAATTACATGTGCAAACTCCCTTCACAGCAGCACATAGGGATTTGCTAATCAAATCACTGAGAAAAGATGTGTGTATAGTGCATAGTGAGAATTTTGGCTTCAGTTAGAAAAGCAAAACCAATAAGATAGATGCTCACGGACAGCACAACAGCATTTTGGTCAACAATAGAACACATATACAATGGTCCAGAAAAAATGTAACAGACCTCAAGAATTTCTACTAGTGACATTCTACCACGGTGTAAGAACCCAACCTCTTACCATGTTTGCAGTGATGCTAGTACGAACAAACCTACACACTTACAGCTGCATAAAAGCACAACACATACAATTCTGCAGTTTATAATATTTGATAATTATACATGAGTATATGACTGGTTTTAATAGACCATATTTCTATCATTATTTTACAAGGCAGTCCTACATTAAAAAATTAGCTTAGGGCTGGTGAGATGGCTCAGTGGCTTAAGCGCCTACCCGGCAAGTGTGAGGGCCCGAGTTCGACTCCCGGAACCCACATACGAAAAAGGGGCCGGTGATATCGCTCAGCGGCGCGCGAGGTCCTGAGGTCGACCCCCCAATACCCACAAAAACAAAATTAGCTTAGTCTCGAACAGCATGCTGTGTTATGCAAAAAGCAGCCTCATGAACCTTGAATGTACTGTTTCTTATTGCACCGAGGCCACATCCAGTGGTTGACGTGTACCATGTAGCTTTGTTCAAGCACACACTGTGATGTTTGTACAGTGATGAAATCACCTAATAATGCATTTCTTAGAACACATCCCATTAAGTGATGTGTGGCTTTGGAGCAATGGTGGGCATGCAAACAAAGACATCTATCTATCCATCCATCCATCTACTGATCTATTGATCTATCAATTACTCATTTATCACAGTTAGCTTTCACAATTGTGTAGGCTGGCTAAGCAAATCTTAAATCCATAGTAAGAAATTACAGGAAGGCTAGAAACCATGAGCCTGAGTTATAACAGATGTCCACAGATACAAGTATAGGATTCATCTTCTCTCTCAGCGCAGGGCTTGTACTGATTACTGCCCTGGTGCTTACAATATTAGGACAGGAACATTGATATCTGACCTTGTGGAGAGACAAAATGTTATGACAACTTCAAAATTATTGTTGAAAAATTGTCATGATTTTATTTATTTATTTTATTTATTTGTCATATTTATTTCAACTTCATAGCATGCATAATTCTGTTATTAAAATGAGATGACCTATGTTAATTAGGGCAAGTACATAATTTTAAAAATTCTTCATATTCTGACCACTTAGAGAAGCTACACAAAGCCAGCCTTTCACTCTCTTATATGTGAGATCGTATTCTTCTAAGGGATCTAAGGCAAACAGCCATCAACAATAAATGAGAAACCATGCAACTAGAACTGAAGTCTCCTTCCAGACTTAACTTATTTCGAGCATCTATTACTGGCCCAGAGAATTTCAGTGGACCCACTCTGACTGTCAAGCGCTAATGATTGGCGTTTGCCTGGACCCTTAACAATTCCAAGGATCTTATTATTCTGATATTGTTTTCAGGTGACTTACTAGCATCTTTCAGGTAAGACTCGATGTTCTATACAACAGTCCTTCAAACAATCCATCACAGGTTTAGCTAAGTCTCTCATAGACAGGGTCTGTAGAGACAACTTCCACTTTTGGTTAAGTGGAACACAAAAATGAAGACCATATGTTCAAGTTTGTGTTCAGCAAAAGCTGATTCTCTATAAACTCAAATAAGTATGCTAATCTCCAAAAATTTAGTTGTAATGTACACAAGAAAGGTACCATTTTGACTTTAAGCATTACTGTGGGTATAGTAGTTCCTGAATTTTACTTTTATCATCAACATTTAAAAGGCTCAAATAAGTAAAATTATTGTAATTTATAGTAAGATTTTATTTTGATGACTACTTCAAAAATCATTATCAAGTTGGATGTGGTGGCATATGCCTGAAATCCCAGTACTCGGGAGGCTGAGGCAGGAGGATCACTATGAGTTTGAGGCCAGCCTGGGCTACATAAGTGAGTTCAAGGCCAGCCTGCACTACATAGTGAGACCATGTCTCAAAAAGACAAACAAAATATCATTTTCATATTTAGGTCCAGGAAGTATTGTCCTTATAAATGCTATATCATCCTGACATTTTAATTAATTTCTCACTCAAAATTTTTAATAACAGGTGCTTCATGAAAATTATTGTATTTCTCAAAAACTTGAATCCAAGATGCTGAGGAAATGTATAATTTATTAAAGGTATTAGAGAATTACTGGCCAAGACAGTTGTAACAAGTTCAGTCTCTTTTTTGAGATGTGTGAATAATTTTGAAATTGTTGAAATATGACAAATAAGATCCTGTGAAGGAGAGAGAGATTTAGTTTTCAAGGTGTAGAGTTCCAAGTATACCTAACAAAAATAGGCAAGATCTAGAATGGGATGACAGCACCTTAAGAACATTTCATATCTGGCCGAAAGTCAAAAAGATACAAATTCTCTCTGCTCTGCTAGATGTACACATGTATATAACCCTTCAAAAACTCTGCTTATACAGTTTTTAGAAAGCAACAAACATTCCATTTTAACTACTATGTTTGGGAAAAATTATATCAAAACCCTCTGTAGGTTAGATTTCTGTGTTGATGACATTCTTTGTTCCATTACTTATGTTTAACAAAAATATGAATTCCTATAAGGATTTGGAATGTCACTTAAATGACTAGACTCTGTATGGCAATTTGGTCTACAGGAGCTTGGGTTGTCATGCTTAAGTCGCTTCACTTCCAGTCCAAGTGAGATTTATACTGTCTGAAGAGTAAGGTGAACTGAACAAAATTACTTTTTTTTTGTGGGTACTGGGGGTCGAACTCAGGACCTTGCGTGCCTGCCAGCAGGCACCCGTGCCGCTGAGCGATATCACCAGCCCTTTTTTCATATGTGGGTCCCGGGAGCTGAACTCAGGACCTCGTGCTTGCCAGGTAGGTGCTTATGTCGCTGAGCTATCTCACTGGCCCCCAAAATTACTTTTGTGACTTTCAAATTTAGGATAAAATTATATAATAAACCCCTCTGGATAAATTCAATAAATACATTTGGGTATGATAGTGCTATGTTAAAATACCATATGAATGTAAGGCACATAAAAGTAGTATGATTTCACACATAAAATTCATACTAATTGACAATAAGATTCATTCTTATAATAAGTCTATATGCCTGGGTGTACCAAGACAAATAGTACTGCATGGAGAGGTAAGATGCTTAAATTATTTGCATAAAATGAGGATAACAAGGACCTTCGTTAAGTGGCTGAAACACTCTAAACAGGGCATGCTTTTCAACTTCCTTCAGATTTGTATGTCAAATTCAACTTTACCATTGAACTGTAAACTCTCTTACTGTAAAGATCACCATGCTATAACCGTATCATTTAAAGTATGAAGAAACAAAAGAAAAAATTCAAAATGGAGTATAAAAAGACTAAAAAGAACTTTTTCAAAATGACAGAAAAAGAAAATGTTACGAGGAATCCTTAATTAAAAATGGGAGATCAAGTTTGTTCAAATAAAGCAACAATTTTGAATCCTAGACATTCTTCATTCGTCAAATCAAAACATGTCAGCAGCACAAAACATGTCCTTGTGTATAGTTACAGTTGGTGTCAAATTCTATCAGATTTGAGATGAGACTTTTTGCTAGTTTGGGAGCTAAGGGAATCTATTATCTCAGACCTCAAAATGTTTCCTAAAAAGATTGAAGGAAATGGAAATCCAACACTGGTTAAAGAAATCAGCAAATAAATTACAAAAACTGTCCATTTGCCTGTCCCTTTTAATCTTAATGTCGTATTCAAACTATTGGGCATGTAACTGAATATCTCAACTGTACCTGAAGAAATAATGGAGCGTGACTCTGCAGTAAAACAGAACGGCACTAAACTGATGAGTTCAACCCAGCAGAAAGAGCGGCTGTAAACATGACAAATGCCTGCTATTGATTTCAGGTTTAATTACTCTGTGCGGCACTGACAGAGCCCATCAGATGTTGTTGTGAAGTGTAAATGGAACAGACCACACTTCGCTGCCCATAGGAAACTGATGGTGTCTGCAGTTTGCATTGTTTACTTTATCCTCCGTAAACTTCAGCCTTGATCAAATTAACAAGTGCTACTAACCTCCAACAAACTACAATGCACTATGGTTTTACAGCAACAGCCTTGGAACGACAGTTCGGCAGCCTCTCATTGATAACAAATGTCAGGCTCATGGCTGCTGCTGAACCCTGGAGCCCAGGACCTGCACCTCCTGACTCCGGGCTGTTGGGACCTCTTTCCACGGGTTTGACGTGTGAAGGAATAGACACATGAGTGCTTCCTGCTGCTTATTACTGAGGCATAATATACAGCTGACGCCACAAATTCTTTCCCAAAGACCTATGCTATTTATTTTCTGGCTTCCTGTGCTAGTTTTTCAAAAATAATTTGTTAGTAATTGTAACTAACAGGTTAATTGCTTTTCAGCTTTTTTCTTTTCCCTCTTCCTTTTTCAGATATATACATTATTGGTATCTTCTATCTCACTCAATTTAACCTTTTGAAAGTAGTGATTTACTGAAGGATGTTTCTTTCTTTTTTTTTTTTGTGGGTACCGGGGGGTCGACCTCAGGACCTCGCACGCCAACAGGCACCCGTGCCACTGAGCGATATCACCGGCCCTTTTTCGTATATGGGTTCCGGGAGTTTAACTCTGGCCCTTGCGCTTGCAAGGCAGGCGCTTAGGCCGCTGAGCCATCTCACCGGCCCAGGATGTTTCTGAAACAACTAATAAGTCATAATACTTACAATAGACCATATTCTTTAAAGGGGAAGTTACTTAATTTGCCTTTCTCCACAGGCTGTGGCCAGAATTTGCTAATTTATCATCAAAATATCAATAAAGTGGACTGTGTAATGTATACAAATCTCTGTGTAAACCAGTAAAACTACAAAATGAGGACATCTGTAGGCATTCAGGCTCTGGTGAAGCCGGAAGTGGATTTCTGAGACAGGGTCCTCATGGTCCCCATAGTTCATCCTCAGCCATGGCTAAGCACAGGCTCGCTGGAGTGGGTGTTGTTGCTAGTACAGGTACATGTTGCCAGGATTTTGTTCCTGCTCTTAGCAATGGTGAGTATGTTTCTAGTTGGCACTCCCAGTCTGGCAGGCTTCAGTTTGTCATCCTACCTTTGTAATCTTCAAACTCCTCACAATCCTGTCATTTTCATCCTGGATTTTGCACGCTATAACATACTTGAGACCAGGAAAGAACCAGTAGTTACCACATACAAGAGTATTTAAAATAAATGATGAAACATTTGATACCCACTAAGAAAAATTTTGAATAAGACCTTCAGCAGGAATAAGAAAGTGTAATCACTGGTAACTTAATTGATTTTAAAGGACAGTTTAACAACAATAAAAAGGGTGATGATAATTTTAAAAACACCTGAATCACCTCATGTATAAGGCTGATCATTTATCAAGAAATTAAGTGGTGCAAAATCTTTTCTTAAAAATGTCTTTTTATGTCCTCAAGTTAAAGAAAACTGCAGAGGTCATTCATTTATTTTAAAATATTTACTGAGTGCCTCCTCTAGCTGCAAGGTGCTGGTTATTCAGCGGTGAAGAAAATAGATCTTACCTCTAGAGGAAAAATAAATAAATTACTCAAATAATTGTATAGTTAGTATTGCAGAAAGTGATGTGGAGGAAAAGTAAAGGGAGAGACAGGAACCTAAAAAGAACAAACGCTTTGGATAGGATACGGAGAGGAGAGTTTCTCCGAGCAAGGGATACTAAAGTAGACTTCCAAGGCGGAGTGATATGCACAGGAGAAGGAGCGCATGTGCAAAACCACGCAGGTGAGAGCCTGACACAGCTGCGGAGAAAAGCTCCATGGTCCTGGGGTTCAGCCAACTAGATGGGTAATGCCCTAACATATGGCTGGGGAGGGGGACAGCACCAGGTCATATGAGCAGCATTAAGAACTTCAGATTCCATGTTCTCAGGAGTCCAGGGAAGCCCTGAAAATATGCTTAGAACTGATGGTTCAAACAAGAGTTTGTTTTAAATTAGGGTTAAATTCACACAAATTGCTTTGTAAAGAACAGCTCCAGGTCAGCAGGACAAGCGTGGATGCTGCATATTAAGAGGCTACTTCAAGCAAATGGTGGCAGTAGCTTGGTTTGTCTGGATAAGGGATGGATGAATTCCAGAGTGCTGAGAGAAAATCAAAATATTTATTTATATACATGTATGAAATTTATGTATATAGAATACAGTGTATATAATGTTTATATTCAGCATAGTGTATCTATATAACATGTGTTTTATATATTTATATGAAATATATTTAATATATGTATATGTACAATATATACCTATATGTACTATGTAATCACAGTATAAACACATATACATAAATGTTATATTTATAACACATTTAATATGTGTACATAATGTACACACATGCTATTTTATATATATATACACATATTCTTCCTAGATTTTGCATGATACTATAAATATACTAAATATATTTATATTCAACATGTGTAGATATGTGTGTATATATATATTAAATTTGCCTTTATTTTTAGATTTCTTTACCTATACATATTGAAATCTTCTTTCTCAGTTATTTTAAAAATAATACTTCTGATGGTGATTCATTTAACTATGTGGATTCTCTGTGGACTCTTTAAATTTCAACGGAGAGCACCCTCATAGCGACAGTACCAATGGTAATGTACCATCTTTGAGCTTGATGGAGCTTGGTAGGCAAAAGGATTGGGGTGCCTGTGTGGCAGGGCCCTGAGCCTTTGATCAGCTTGTGTAGGCTTTCACTGGGGCACTGTCTTGGTCAGATACATTTTGGAGGCCCATATCTGAGCCAGTTCCCCTGACGGCAGGCACCCCAGAGAACAGAGGCCATTGGGAGGGAGCCAACCTTGTCTGGCTACACACATGCCCACACACCACGCAGGGCTGTGGATAGAGTCAGGTGGGCAGGCAGGGAATTAGAGAATTAGAGAATCTAATCTAAATTAGAGAATTAGAGAATCTAAAGGAGAATTAGAGAATCTACTTTACTTAATGTCATGCTATCTGTCTGAAAACAGACTACACTTCTAGATTTTATTCTTAAAGGCCAAAGCCCCACTATAGCTTTGTATTTTTACCTGATTAATTAGAATTTTTCATGGTAGAGAGGAAAAGAGAATCTCGTGCTCTCTGCAAACTTAGCAGTAAGGTTGGGGAGGATCCTCAGACCCCCCTTCCTGCTTCCCATGCCCTCTGTTTTTTTTTTTTTTTTTTTGAACCAGGAATCGAGCTCAGGAACTTGCGTTTGCCAGGTAGGCGCTGTGCTGCTGAGCTATACCCCAGGCCCTCCCATGCTCTCTGAACGCCCTTTGTCCTGGCTGTGCACAAGGACTAGGGAGAGAGAGAGAGACCCACAGAGATAGTCAGAGGCAAAGTGCAGAACCGTAAGGCAGTTTTAAAAGGCTCACTACAACTTCCAATATGGATAAATAGAGGGCAGTTGTGAACTCCAAACCAAGTCAGACTGATTTATTTTTAAAAGTAACAATCCCAGAATCTTTCTTTCCTTTATGTTTGCTGTTAACCATCAAGGAAGGATACGGTGATGAATAGAAAAATTCCTACTTCTCTTAGCAAAACATTCCTATTGACTTAATCCATTCCTTTCAGTTTATATACACACAATATCGTCTGTACACCTTGAAATTGTTGATCCTTGGCATTTTAAGTGAGACAATGTAAATATGATTATTATAAAAGTAAAATCATATGGCCCATTTCATAATGTTATACTGAAATGCTTTCTAATTAATTAGAAAATGACTGTGAACTGAACTCATCTATCAAAGAACCACAGACACCCTCCCTCCCCACCTTAGAGAAAATCAGAAGAGTTGAAGTTCATATTATCTGAAGATTTGTGGGAATACTAGGAGAGTTTTATCCAGCAGGTAAAAAATTTCTTAATTAAACCAACCGATCATTCTCTCAGAATGATTAGCACCAGCCAAGTACAAAAACCTGAACTGCATGGGGCAACACCAGGGCATCAGAGTGTAGGAATGAGTCAGTGAAGAATCCGGTCCTCAGGCAGCTTATTGGGAATGCTAGACACATTAATGTAAACCTTCCCTTTTATTTAATTATCTCCTTTCAAATTACTGAGTAAGAGATCCCTGATGGAAGAGAAGGCAAAGTCTCCAGTGAAGCCTAGGAACGCATGATCTCTCTCTCTGGAGACAATCAGTGACTAACATTTTGCCCTGCACCACAGACTGCATCACAAAATTTGTCACTGTCCAAATACAATTTTCTTTTTTTTTTTAATGAGTCAGTCTCAAACCTCTGATTGCACCATTTCAAATGCAAATATTCTGTTCCAACTGCCTCTTTACATTAGCTAAATGAAGTCATCAGTAACCAAAATTGGAGAAAATCTTAACACAACTGCCGTAAACAACTTTTAAAGTTTTATATCCCATAAGAATGAAAACCGTTATGAGATAGTTAAGATTCATTAAAGATACCCACCCCTGATATAGCTCATATTCGAAAACAGTAATACTTTCCCCCATAACCAATAGTGGCCAAAGCAAATTACAATCAAAGATAGATTTCTTGGAGGGTGATGATACCATTAGATTTAAGGAATTAAAAATACATGAAACTTTTGAGTTAATGAACAGGGTCCTTAACTGCTCATTTAATTCAAACAGCTGTTTGTTAATGCCCTAAGCAGTGTCATAAACTGTGAAAATACTGTTGAGTGCAAGACACTAGTTAATGCTATAAAGCAACACATGCTCTAATATTAAAAGGATTTAATGGGATTAATAGAGAATAAAACATTAACTCCCTATTATGATGTTTTAGAACCCAAGGGCAAATTCTGACTAAAAAGGACTCTGGTTCTAAAACCACAAAAAAAGTAAACTCCAGCACTGTACAGCAAATCATGGCAATTTTATACCCTTGAAAAAAAGTGGAACCCTGATAAGATCACATCTGTTCCAATCACATACTGGATAAAATCACTGTTTACTAAAGTCCTAAATAACTAAAAATGTGGAACCCCAACAGGATCCCATCTGTTAATGCTACCACTTAGATATGGTCCCATTAGAAAAATTCCATATAATAATGTTCCAGCATAAAAGAGTGAAGAATTTGGATTTCATTTCATCAATTTTGTCTATAGACTGATATAGTGATTTTCTGCAAATATACCACTATATGATCTATAATGTATTTCCTTATGCTACAATTTTAATAGACAGCAAAAACTGATTTGAAATAATATATTTTCATCTTTTTCCATAAATTTTAGGATTTCAAGATCAATTGTGTTTATTATTTCATACTTCACATTGCATTAGAAATAATTTTTCATGGAAAGTTATTATTTAGTATATTTTATAATACAAAATTTATAAAGATGTTATTTTTAGATATTTTATCTACTTACAGGTATATTAAAATTTTCAGTCATGGATTAAATGCATGATTTCAAAACTCACAGAGAAATGTATTCTTATTTAGTACTCTTTTGACAGTGTTATATGTAACTCTCAACTAAATTTTATTCAAGGTAGATTTAAGATAGTTGCAAGCTTAAGTATACTATCATTGAAGAATGAGGACTGATGTTTAAAAGAAAGTTAAAAATTGTTTTGGAGCAATTGTTGAGATTGAATAATTTCGTATGTTTTAAAAAACATAGCACATTACAATTCTTAGAATATGCTCTTTCAACTTTTGTAATATCATAATTTTCTTAGAATATTATGAAATATATATCTTCAGATTTTTCTTCTGAGCAAACCTTTCAAAAATTTTTCCACCATTTTATTGTTTCTTTATCACATGCTAAGAACTGCATTAAAATAGTTATACTACTAAATTCTATTAGTTCACTGAAAAGAAATGTTTGTGCTTATACTGTTTGATCACTTTTTCATGCCTATATCTTGTAATCTGAGCAACTACTTTGAAGATAACAATATGCAATGTATTAACCATTGTTACTCTCCTATTATCTTGTTCTGTGATTTTGTATTATTGCTTTTATTTTTTTACTTTAAAGAAGAACTGCTAAATCATTATAAGTATATTTAAATTTAATTCTCACAAAAACATGAATATGGTATAATATTGTTAAACCCATTTTACAGATGAGAAAACTGAGCTTTAGGTAATTTGCCAGTTATCCAACTCGTACATGATAGATTTAGGGCTAAAACTAGAAGTGTCTGGTTGCAAAGGTTATGTTTCTACTCACTGCTCTGTACTGTTTCCAAAATATATACTTCCCCTTTAATGGAGCTCATATCAGATATTGAGGTACCCTGGGCAAGCTAATATTTCCCCTTCTTTCAATCTGGTCTTCAAATGAACTGCATGTTTCCTATCCTTGAGCAAAATGGAAATATACTATCCATCAAAATTTTCCTTTGCCTGGGGCCAAGAAATATGAAGCTAAATTTATTTAAATGTTTATTCAACACTGATATAGCTGGGATGAGAAAGGCACCATCAGTAAGGTGGGTTGCTTCATGTCTACTTTAGCCTGCTCTGTAGTTTGACAGAGCAAGATAAAATTAAAATGTGTCCATTATGTAAGGAGTTCAGAGTGAAGCTCTGAGCTAATGGGAGCTATATTTCCAAATTATTCCATTGATGTTTTATTGAATGGCATTTTAATGATAGAATTCATGATGATTCATTTTCTATCTGAATATTTTCAAGAGAAAGTTAAAAGGTCATACAAACTATTGATTACTGGAACTACTCTTAACTTTATTCTTGTATTAAATCAGTCACCTATAATGCAGCATAGCCAAATTATATTAAAATAATTTCTTGCAAATAACTTCATTAACTAGGAAAAATCTATTTTAAAATACGTGATTACTTTTCAGTTATAAACCTATCAGTAGAAACAACGGGGAAAACATGTCTAAAGAATATTATAGGGTGCTGGGGATTTAGCTCTGTGGCACAGCACCTGCCTGGCTAGCCCGAGGTCCTGAGTTCGATTCCCAGTACCTGCCCCCCAAAAAAGAAAATTGTAAAAGATAAATTCAATTTCAAAGTGTAAAGTGGAAATATTCTTTTATGGGAAAGAATCTTATTGGAAGTTTATCATTGAGTATGATATAGGTTAATATATATATCTTAAAATTTATGAGCGTAATGACTTCTAAAATAGTAGGGCTGGTGAGATGGCTCAGCGGCTTAAACGCCTGCCCGGCAAGCGCGAGGGCCCGAATTCGACTCCCAGAACCCACATACAAAAAGGGGGCTGGTGATATCGCTCAGCAGCACGGGCGCCTGCTGGCGCGCGAGGTCCTGAGGTCGACCCCCCGGTACACACACAAAAAAAAAAAAATAAATAAACAAAATAGTAATCGATGCCATGGCTCTCTATCCTAAATAATATATTGACCCACCAATATTCTGCATTTCTAGTAGAATTTAAGCTTTAAGAAAACATTGCTTGCACAAAATAATTGTTTTATGGAAATAAATATGAACTTGGTAAACTTGTACTCATTGTGTGACCTGTAGGAGTGGCTTCGCCTCACTGAGCTTGGATTTCCTTAACTGTGAACACGTAACATGGAAATCACAATGGGCTGAACGACCTGGCCACGACACCTGTACATAATGTCTGTACAATTAGCAACTTTCTCTCTTTGTATTTCTAGGTACATTCTGTACTTCCTTTTGGGCAAGAGAGAATTATACAGTTCTTCGTCTTTTCATTTATGTTAAGGTTGCCACAAAATGCAAAGCTAAATTGATTTATTTGTGCTAGGATATACTGTTATGGTAAATCCTTTTTAAAAATTGTACTGCATCTCAAATATGAATTTTTATAAAACATTTAAAAGATACAATTGAGGCATATTTGTAATATTTTATTATAACTATATAAATAAGTAGAATGTAAACACAGAATAGAAAGTCATGTTCTAAAAAGATTATTGCTATGAAGCCAGGTACTAAAGAGATAGAACATTTTTCTGTTTTTTTTTTTTTGGAATTGCTTCTGGTTTCATTTGTTAAATGACTATTTCACAACTGCCTGATTTCATCTACACTTTAATTGTATAAATGGTCTCTGGTGGGTTTATGACAATGTTAGGAGGTTGTAAGCAAGTATGACTTTTATTGAATTATTCTATTTCAAAAGAATAAAATTGAAACAGAATAAAATTGATTTCTGTGGAAACATCTCTAAATTTAAAACAGAGAAAAGTAAAATAAAATTAATTTTCTATACATCCTTTTGAAATGTTTGAGTAGCACAAGATTGTTCAAGAATGTGTTTGACAGCAATGAACGTTTTTCTATAATCTAGGAGAGAACATGCACTCACCGTGGAAAGCAAGCTTGTCTATTATTAATTAATCTTTCTATTTTTTATTGTGTCTTTCTTTTGGCAAATAAAATAAATATGTCAGGGTTTTTTGGTAAATATTTTTTTCAGGAATCTTTCAAATAATTCAAGAATAATTGCACATACAATGTTATCCATAGTTTAAATGATTATTACATATTAACAATCAAATGCTAAAAGGTAATAATACAGGACTTGTAATTTATTATTTAACAGCAATTAGCTTTTCTCTCCACTTGAAAACTCTACTTTTCTCTCAATATATGTTATCTGTTTCATTCTCTTTATTAACAACAGCAAACACAATTTTTCTAAATAGTGTTAATAACACACCATTAACAGAATAATTCCACAAATAAAACCCACAAATAGTATATAAACAGTGGTGGTTTGCTAGAAAAATGCTTTTATGGTTTACTATCCTATTTCTTTCATTACCAATTGTAATTTGTAATGATGATGTAGTAATGCACGAGAATTAAAAAAAAGAGAAAACTTTGCAGCAGATTTCAATTCCCTAACCCTAAAAGTTGTTAAAGGCATTTTAATTTCCCAAAACAAAAGAGACCATAATATACAAGATTCTATTTTAAGTCTAACCTTATTAAAAATAAAAACATTAAAGAAACCTATTCTCCATTTGGGGCAAGTGGAATTTATGTTAGAAAGTCCAATTAACTCTAATGGAAGTTACATGAATAAATCTCAAAACCAGTGAGCAGAAAACAAAGGAGTTTTGCTGTAATAAGGAATTCAGGGTGAGCTCAGATATGATTTCATGGAAATTTTTGAAATGCCATTGGAAGCATTGGTGAAAAAGATAAAAATATTTCAAGCACAGAAATATTTCAAATTTTGACAAAATGAATTCACATCATTATAGAATGAAATATATAAAAAGTCAACCTTCTACTGCAATGTTTAAATGTTTAATATTTTTTCTCAATCTAGTTCGAATTGAGGAATAAAGCCATATTTAAAAGAAAATAGCAATTTGGTCAGATCTAAATTATTATTTCTAGGTTTTGTAGAAAAAAATAAAAAATTTGACTGATAAACATACCTACCCCTTAGGGCCTATTGTGATGTACACTTTAACATTTTTTTAACAGAAAATGTTGTTAAATCTCTTTTAAAAATATCTGCAACAAGCAGTCATCATCATTTTGTATAGTTATAAAGGTAATCGATTGGAAAGTTTATAAATAACTTTCCCAAATCGCTCAGGTGAGTTCTGGAGCAGCTTCCCCAAATCTTCCGACTCCTAACCCAGGCTGTGAGAAGCCACACTGCATAGGGTAGTTTTACCCACTGTCTTATTTCAATATGTGCCTGTTTATGAATAGGAGTTTTAAAAGAGTCATTACAAAGCTATCGTCTTAATTATTTCAAATATCTGAGTTTTCATGTAATGACCAGAAGACAACAATCCATTCCAGCTTGAACAAAAAATAAGTAAATATCAAATAATGAAAAAATGGAGTCATGGGCTTCAAAATTTCAAGATGGACTTGTGTAAAGGAGTACTTTATAAGATGCAGGCAAAATGAGTATCATTGAGTGTGCTGAAATGGTGAGGACTTTGGTTCTGTGAGCTACTTATTAGATTTAAGCCAACCAATGCTGAATGTATTTGTAAAAGAGGAAGAGGTAAGGAACATATGTAAAATGCTCGAAACTCAGGGATCAAAGCTTACTTCTGAAAGGGAAGTTATAAATACAAATTTTGTAGTAATTTTAGATCTCTGGGACTAATCTTTTTAGAACATTATATCTATTCTATTTCTTTACATTATACTTACATATACGGTTTTAGTAAAATAATACTAATATGCCTCAGGAGTATCTTCTAAATATTTAATGAAAATCCATAATTATGAGTTGAGGTAATTTTAAAAGTCTTTAACAAACGATTTATCCGAGATCTGCTTACATTTTAGGCCTATTTCAAAATGTGCCTTTGTCAATGACAGCGTTTTTTTTAAAACAGTGATTACAGACCTGAATTCTTAATTATCTCAAATGTTTTGAGAAATTTTCTAATAACTATCACATTTTAATGCAACTGAGAAAAATTAATAGTAGCTACAAAATGTTAGCTACTAGCTACTGAAACATGTAATTTATTCTATCTACATATAAGGGTTTTCATAGCTGAGTTTTAAGAAAAAGGTCTCCGCTTTCAAACAAGATATATTTTTAAACTATGTATTGCAAATGACCAATCTGTCCCTTGCTTACCACCCCCTCTCTTCATTCCTTCCTTCTTCTCTTCTAATATTTATTGCCAGATTGTGTGTTCACCACTTGGGAAAAAAAAACTTATTCCTAGTATAATGTACACATGAAAATGTTATTTTTCCCACATTTGTCTTTCACTAGCAAAGGTGTTGTCAGCACAGTTAGACCAATGAAGCCTTCTTGGTGGCAACCAGAGAGCAGGTGCTAATTTTCACAAATCAACAAAAAACATTATCCATCTTTAGTTCATAATTTGTCATGCTTTAATCTATTATTTCATAAGATCCAAAATTAAATTGTCATTCCATTATAATGAGTATTAATGACTAGAGAAGTATTTTAGGAAAAACATACAATGCATTTTTATCATTAAAATCTTTATCAGCTTCCCTTAAAATGTTCAGTAATGAAGGAATCATCTTTGTCCAAATAATATAGAAATATAAATTGAAGTTAAAATAGAGGGAAATTATTGAACAGAGGAACTAATTTTGTGATTGATAGCAAAAAACCAGCTCTTGAATATATGGCCACAGCAAAAGTTTAACTTTTAAAGAGCTACTTGCATAGGTAATAGTGAGTTTAAAATTTTCATGTGCATGTATGAACTGCTAACACGAAACCCATTAATCTGTATAACTAGTAGAAAAAGACTGCAAAAAAAAAAGTTGTGGTCAAGATGTTCTTCAGTATTGCAAAGTTTAATTGTAAAGAATATGAGGTCTTCAAAAATACATTATTTTATAATAAAGCATCCAGATATGAATTGCTTGATTTTTTAAGTATCATGGAGAAGTGTGTTGTATTAAAATTATTCTGATCTAGTGTTAAATAAAAAATGCCAACCTAAATTTTGCTGATGCAAATATAACTTTCATCACAGAATGACAAAAATAATTTTCAGATATATGATGTCTTCTTTTACATGTGTGTATCTTTGATTGCTTGGGCATTTTCATTAATGGTAATGAATAAAACTGTTTTGAACTTTGCATGATATGTTGAATACACCTGATTTTGATTATCATAAGAGATTTCATTCAGCTTGCTGATGTGCAATGTAGGGCACCGACCATAACATTTACTCTCTGTGGTGAACTGACTTTTCCTCTGCCCTAGGATTTTCTACTCCTTTCTCTGATAACTTCCAGAGCCTTGTCTAGAGAAGACAGGTATGTGATTTGGTGGAATTGATTCTAACTGCCTATTTTATAGAAGAATGCAAAAGTCCTATGAGATTTTATATATAAGTCTGTACAACTTATTCAAAAACAAATACCATATGATAGACATTCACAAAACTCATGAGGAAGTGAAAAATCTGATCCTGTATTGTGTGTGTTGGAGATGAAGTTAAAGGATGTGTTTAACCTAGGCTCCCTGGGACTGTGAGCAGGGTTTGGGATGAGCAGAATTTAAGAATGGGCAGTACTTAAAAAGCTGAAATACCAGAGAAATGAACTGTCAGCTGCCCTGAGTTACTGTGGGGTGGAACAAGTACGACTGGGTTTATATGGTAAGGTGACATGTCTTCTTTCTCCCTAAGGCACTTTGATAAACTACAGCATGACTAGGAAATAGTCAGACCAGAAACAGTGGTGCTGCCTTGATCAGTACGGGGTAGAAAACATCTACCCCCAACTCAGGATTTGCTTATTTCCCATAATGACAACATGACGCAGCGAAAACATTGGAGTTGTCTAGGGTGCCATTGGATTTTAATTTTTCCTCTGCAGGAAACAGCTAGAGTTGATCCCTTAGCCTGAGTAGTAAGCCCCTGGGGGAAGGGGTATTGAGTTTAGCAACAGGGCTAAGAGGAGGCACGCCAGGGACAGAAGAATACATGTGTGGCCTGCAGGATAAAGGCGTGGGGTAATTTAAATTGGCTGTTAAGAGTAACATGATTTCATTTTGGAAATGGGACATGTTGTTTAACTCAAAAAATCTCAAGTTCAGTAAAATTTAAATTAATTCAGTAGATTTTCTTTAGGGTGATTGAAATACACGGTGAATGCTTAAATTTAAAATATTTATTACAATAAATGACGTAATGGCATTAACTTCCTTCTCTAAGTAGATCGCCTTGCTTCAAACACACTTATGACATCCTTCTTGCCACTCTCTGGAGCAGTTCTGGAAGTTCTCTTTTGTGAATGTCTTTATGGGGTGTGATTTAAAAAATACGGGGAATATTGCATCTGAATGCCACTCGTTGGAAAGGGAGGCTTGTAAAAATATTGAGTGTGTCCCCTAATCCACCTTGTTCACTAGATCTGGCACCACGCTGCTTCTGGCTCTTTCTCAAAGTCAACATGACCATCAAAGGTAAATGTTTTGAATGAGTTCAGGATATAGAGGCAGCCCAAGAGTGCAACTAAAGACATTCAAGAAAGAGGACTTCCAGAACTGCTTTAGAAAGTAGCAATGAAGGATGCAATAAATGTATTTGAAATGAAGGGGAGTATTTTCAGGGAGGTTAATGGCAACGTGTCTGTTACTGTAATAAAATTTTAAAATGTAAACATTCACTGCATTTTAAAAATCATACCACCTATGTTTTTAAAGACTGCTTTTCACTTTGTTTCATATAAATTATTGTAGAAAACTGAAGAGGTAACATTGAGACTGCTTATTTCCTATAAGGAAATAAAAAAGTTTGGCCAACATATTTTTTTAAAAAAACTATGTATATGATTATTCATTCATTAAGCTGTATTTGTCAAGCACCTCTTATGTACCAAGGTATCTGTTAGGCATGGGGACCACAGCAGTGAGTACGTGAGCAAATAGACACTATGCCTGACCTTAAATCCAGGTATGTATAATTTAAGAGACATTATTAAAGTAGTATACTTTAGTTTGGGACGAATTTAAACGTGAAAGACTTAGAGAGTATGGGGAAGAGGCAGAGAGAGGGAGAGAGATAAATGACCAATTTGAAAGTTTGAAATATCCTTGCTTCTGTCTAATTCAAATAGGATAGAAGAAATTGAAATGTTAAGCTCTCAGTGGAATAGATTTCAGTAATTCATTTAGTTTTTCAGCAGCATTCACTGAGCATCTATTATGTAGTAACATTTTTTTCAAGTGTGTTTTCCTAAGACGAATAATATATTGGTTTTCTATACTTTAAAATGTTTTTGTAAAATGCTAAGATAAAACAAATGATTTTATAAGAAAGTAAGTGAAAAGACAACTCTTAAATGAGCTAAAACGAATGTAAGCTATAGTTTAGCATTTGTATATTCATATCATTAAATATTCCTACTACTAATTGCATTCTTTGAGGAGAAGCTTGGCTCTGTGAATTGATGTCATTCTATGTACACAAATATCCAAAATCTTTCCACCTTCCATCTAAGTAACTTTGTTTTATGTTCCATTGATACTTCATAAATCCATTATAAGCCCATCTGGAAAAGCAATTGTTTCCAGGCATCAACTAATTTACTAGACTTCCTTCAATGGATATGTGGTTTCTACTTTAGACAACCAATTTCCATAGCAAATCAGGTGGATTTGGTTTCTGCATCCCTGTTTATACACAAGCTAAATTAAGAAAGTTGCCATCATAGATGTAGCTACTGGCCAAATAGAAGGTATAAGACTTGGAAGTGGCAATCATGTAAGCAATCAGTAGAACCTATGTCCACAGTACAGATCCTCTCTGTTTAGCTCCGAGGCTCTTTCCCTATATAAAACTTCAGTCGAACAGCTCTGCAATTCAATAGTGTAATGAGAAGTAGACAAGGTGAACACTTAGAATCTATTCTTTAGCTATTTACTTTTTTTAAAATTTCAAGATGTTTGAACTTGTACATCTGTCATATGGAAAAAAGAATGCCTAGTATAACCTCATACGACTTTGAGTTGGAAAATTTATGTGAAAGATATAAAGATAATGACAATTTATACCCACCAAACACTCTTAGTAGAGGTGAAGCCTTGATATGTAAGTATCATGCTCTACTATGCTAACATCCCACACTTCCAAGAGGTGCTCAGTGGATGAGATCAGTTAATCATTTCTTTGACTATCAACTACTTATGTCTATCTCCATCTATATGAGAAAGCAAAGAAGAGCTCCTTCCGTGTTTTGCAAAGTACAAAGAAGATTCATATTTTTCTGCATTAAAAGGATATGGGGATTTGTTGTACTTAATAAAAATAAGGAGAATTATATGTATAAATTTAAAGAGATATCTGTGTCATGTTAACAAAACAACACAAAAAGTCTTTATCTGTGTGCACCTACAGATATATGTATATATTTGTGAAACATTCAGTATTTAAATACTATTTTGAAAGAGGATCAAAGCTTTGGATAAAGTCATTCAGACTGGGCTCTACTCAATTCACTTTTATCATTATAAGAGTAAACATAGAAAATAAGCAAATCAAAAGTAGCAATCTATATAAAAACTTTCCAAAAGATTTATATAAAATACCATCATTTATTTAAATGCCAAATAACTGATTTACTGAAAATCAATGGTAAAGGAAGCTTTATCTCTTTCTAAAGCTGGTATCTGTCGGTATCACCTATGTCTATAAATAATTAGTGTTGCATGTATACATTTTTCACCTTTCGGGAGATTAAATAAAAATTATTTACTTAATATTTACAAACTCCTTTGGTTTTTATAAAGAGTTTTCTCTCACTGGCCTATTTCCACATAATATACATTTGTTATATATAAATATATTCATGAATACCTATATATTTTACATATAAATTTTTATATAAATATATAATTGTAAGTGGAGAATTTAAATTAATGGAATCATAGTATCAATGAGAACTATGCCAATACTTTGTTAGCAACTTTTCATCAATTATTTTAGGAATATTACTGAAGTTACAAAAACTTTAAGCTCTTTAGTTAAGTGCCAATATAACACAAGAATAAAACATATAAATCTAATAAACCTTAAAATTTGTAAACATGAAAAACTGTAAGGCTAAGAAAATTACAGAATTCTTGAGGCCATTTAGAATTTACCAGGTACATGTAAAGCTAAAATTCATACTTATAGGTTATCCATACTGGACATTCTGAACAAGAACTCAGGTCTATGGGTTATTTACAATGAAGACCTTGAGCAAGAGATAAACAGAAGGCTGGGGATATAGCTCAGTGGCATAAGCGCCTGCCTAGCAAGTGCAAGGTCCTGAGTTTAATTCCCAGAACCCCCCAAAAAAAGAAATAAACATTTTGAAAACATTAAGCTGAAGATTTGGGACATTTTGTTTTAGCTTCTAGAATTACTTATCCTAAATAATACAAAGAGGAAAGTTTCTCTGGGGAAGATACGTACTTTGTGCATGTTAGACTCTGGTTCAACTCCTCTAACTTCTGTTTTCATTGCAGACCGAGCTGTTGGCAAAGGGATGATGGAAAGTGGACAGCTACACTTCAGAAGTGCAGCTAAGAGGCTGCTTATTAGAACCTGACTGTTGCTAGCAGAGGACATAGAAAGGAGCAAATCCATGATTTATTAAGAAAAAAGAATTTGTTGATAGAATGAAATAAGAGGGTAACAGTTCAAGCAGATATATCAAGATTTGTTATTGGACTATTAAAATAAGATGAAATATTTTTATGAAAAAAGTGGACATTTAACCATTTCTTTTAGCTTTTCCAAACATTTGAACCTCCTGAAAAAGATGGAAGCAGAATAAATAAAGACTGTTTTTTTTCCCTTTTCTTCTAAGATGACTGGGAGTGTTTGAGGTCATTAGATATAAGTATCAAGGTACACACATTTTGAATGAAAGAATAATAAATCTACTACTGAAAGTCTAATGAAAAAATTTTCTTCTTTATTAAAATATGACTATATTCTTCCAAATTTACAGAAAACATGACAGAATGAAAAGGATATAATATTGAGATTAGAGAAGGATTAGCAGAATTGCTGATAGAATCGAGTAGGCCCATTTGATTCTTAGCTAGGAAGCAAAGCAGAAAGACAGCATCTTGTAGAATTTATTGCACAAAGTAGTTGTCTTAGTTACTTCCCTTATTGCTGGGACAAGATACCCAAAACCCATAATTTAAGGATGGAGAGGTTTATTACGGTTTATGTTGTAGTTCATAGTCAGCTGGCTCCAAGGCAGGAAGGCATGGCAGAGGGGTGTAGTGGAGGACAGCTGCTCATGGCATGGTGGACAGGAAGTAGAGTCAAGGACGGAGTTGGGAAGGTGACATACCCTTCCGGGTCACACCCACAGTGACCCACCTTGTTCATCCAGACCTTCTAGCAGCAAGTCAGCTATAATGCCCCATAATCCAATCACCTTCCAAACACCCGAGGTTTTGAGTGTTATTTTAGATCCAAAGCATAACAATACTCCTCACAAATATATTCTAACAGAATTTTGAGAAGTAGCATAGATCGAGATTTAAGAACAAGAACCTAGAAAATATTTATGTTAGTCAACTGTCTATTACAGTAACAAATAGGTGAGATAATCAACTTTTATAAAGAGAACAGGTTTACTTTGGCTCGCAGATTTGGAGGTCTCAGCCTGGGGTCAGTTGGTTTGTTGCCTCTTGTCCTGTGATGAGGCAGCACATCATGGGGGGACACACAGCACAGCAAACTGCTCGCCTCACAGCCAGGGTTCAAAGCAATAAAAATAAAAATGAGGAAGACACTGATCCCCTTCATAGACACCTCCCTCATGACCTAAGACCTTCCACGGGGCTCTCCCTTTTAAAATTGCACTGCCTCCCAATAATCCCAACCTGGGGTCAAAGCTTTTAACACATGGGCCTTTGGCAGACATTCTAGATGCAAGTATAATAGTACCTTTCCAGTGAGGATAAATATGAAACAAAAATCATCTCGAGAATACACACACAGAAGCATCATAGAACACAGGAACAGAATACAAATGAACCCCATGCACTACTTTCATGGTTATACTTGGTTATGTGTCCTAACCAAATCTCTGGGAAGGAGAAACTAGAAGTTTATAACTACCCACAAGTATTCTCAGCTGCATCTATATCTTTTGGTGTAAATAGATCATAGCCAAATAAATGTTTTGGAGAATGCAGATAGGTATCACCTATAGTGTAGCTTTGGCCACACTCTACGCAGCTCTGGTAAAACCTCTTGTTTGTGTGAAGTCCCCCAGATAAATAGTCCTCCCCAACATTATTATATGAATTCTGTGTTAGCTACTTGACTCATTGCTGGGACAAAATACCCGATACCCACAGTTAAAGGAGGAAAAGTTTATTTAACTGACAGTTTGTAGAGATTTCAGTCCATAATCAGCTGGCTCCAATCAGCAGGGTGGTTGGCAGGCAGACACTGCAGAGGAGAAACAGTTTGTGGCAGGCAGAAGGTAGCAAAGCCACAAGGGACAACCACAGCTCTTTCTATCCCTTATATCTTATCCAGGCTACTCAGGGCGGGCAGCACTCACACCCTTAATCCTAGCGCTCTTGATCCTAGCATTGCACCATGAATCAATTCCAGCGTCACACACTCTAGATCCAGCCACCTCTGAAAAACCCCCACCTATGACTGCATGAGGCTTTGGGGGGACATCTAGACATAAGCCATAACGGATACCTAAAGAAGGCAAATAATAAAGGTGATTTTTGTAAGTATATTACAGAAACAGATTTTAGCAAAGTAAAAGTCTTACAGAATACTGTAGAGGTTTCATTTTTTTTTTCCTGAATGTGCCATAGTTATTCAGGTTTAATAAAAACCAAAGTCATTAGCCTGTTTATCAGAATTTCTCCCATTCTTTATATTTTTTACAAAGAAAAGCCTAGCACATATTTTAATCAGGGGATCCCCTGCATGCATAAGTTTAGGGAATTAGAGCCCAGTAGAAAGGATGCCTGCTTAGAAATTCTTCTTAGCCAATTTTATTGACAAAAGTATCAACGACCCATACATAGTAGCCATGCTATACATTAAGTGTGATGCATTACCTTTGCTTTTCATTGTTGTTGCTAATGTTTAACAAACCCCAATAGATTGTCATATTTCATAGATAATATTTTTTCTTACTAAAGTCACACTATATTGAGGGCAGAGTTTTATCCAATAAGATGGGATTCAAGCTGCTCCCCAACTACCCGCAAGCATCCTGAAAGTTAAATAGCTTGTTTCTCCTCAAATGAAAGACTTAACTAAAATAAGCAGTATGAACAATCTCCAACTGTGAACTAATTAAAGACAATTCCCTTTCAAGGTTTTTTCACTAGATGTCATTTGAGATTTTGTTTTGCTTTCCTTAAATTTGTCCTATTTTACATGCCTGCTCTTTCTAAGATTTATCCTTAAGTGGCATGATATTTCAATACTGGAGTCAGTGGCGTTCTAACTTAAATTAATATTTAGGTATTTACACATTATAAATCAAGAAAGATAATTTTATGAAGCTAGGAGAAGTAGCTTTCACGAACAAATAGGTGACATTCTCCTTTTCTAAGTCTGCTGTTGTTGTGTTCAGAAAAGGCGGAATAAAGTGATGGTGGCTACAACCCCTCAAATATATGCTTTATTTCATCTATGATATCAGTTTCTTAGGCAATTCTTCCGCATATGCTGCCAAATTTCTGGTGTTGAAAAGGGTGAGGAAAATAATTATAAAACAATTTAGGTAAAACCGAATCTAAAATGACATCTTTTTTTTTTTTTGGTTCTTGCTAAATAACAGAAAAGCTAGCAGGCTAAAAGTAATACCCGAAGAAATGTAATGAAACGATTCCGGGGTAAAAACCGTGAACTCAACAAGGACATACACTCATCCTAGATCAGTGCTAGGAACCTCCTGCTGCCTGGAGCAAAGATCACCATTTCCTTGTCACTTTCTACACAGAATTGCTTTCAGAGGCTATTAATAATTTATTGAGAATGTAAGAACCAGACTCTGTGCATGAATTATTTCACATATGGTACTCACAACACAACATTTTATCTCCATTTTTATAAGAGCTGAATGAAAGCATTCTGCTACCAAAAACCATGCATATGACACTCCTTGCTGTCACTGTCTTCTCTCTGAAGAGCTTGCATGCTCTTCAGCCCAGTGTTCAAGAAAGCTCCTTATTTTGATGGCCAATAGTCACAATTTTACATCTGATAATCTTGAACTTAACTTCCTGATATCTTCTACCCTTGATTTGAATATTTTTTAAAGGTTTGGACCAATTCTTTTAAGAATTCATTTGAATTAGTCTGTTTCATAGCTTCTGCCATCTGGCTCCTTCCTACCAATCAGAAGGGATTTCTCATGATTCCATTCATAAACCTTCTGTTCCTTCCAAAGTAGTGTTACTCGTTTTTTTCTCAGACAACTTTTAAAAAAATATTCTTTACAGAGAGTCTGGGCTCGTGCTGCTTTCCAGGCTCAGGCCAAGAACGTTCATGTTTACACTCTACTAATTCCCTGCCCTATGCTTATTAATACAGTCCTATTACTTAGAATATACTTGTTCTCTTCAATTTCACATATGATTTGCTGGGGTTCTTCGGGGGTGGGTTTGTTTGTTTTGTTTTGAAACAGGGTCCTACTATGTAGTTCAGGCTGGCCTCGAACTCACCATGTAGCCCAGATAAGTCTCAAGCTTGTGGTGAGCCTCCTGCCTCAGCCTCCTGGGTGCTGGGATTATAGGTATGCACCATCTTGCCCCTAGCCAGGTTTCTAACAAATTCAGAGATCTCCCAGGTGCATGCCCCAGGGTCAGGCATGGTGTAGCCACCATGCCCAGCTGATTTACTCTTTATAGCACAATTCTCAAAATCTCGTGCAGCCCATCAAATAGCATTATAGGGACTCAATATTTTGCACACTTTCCAGAGTTATGATAGCTCTTGTGGAGACACTGACTGCTTAGCAAAAAACCATGAGCTCTCCCATGTATCTCATTCTCATAGCAATTCCCAGGACTAGCTGTGATGGTTATGAGCGGAAGAACATGAATCACTTCGAGGCTACTTGACAGGCATTGTGTGAACCTCCACATTTCTCTTCCATTATCAGGGAGACCATGGAGGCCTTCTGTGGAGATGGTAGAACCAGATGATGGAAGGAAGCAGGTGCCCTGTGTCACTTAGGGAAGGTGAACAACCAGGAAAATTATGAGACCCTGTGAACTTTTATAAATTAGAAATATAAATCAGTAGTATTAAGCACATGAGATTTGGAATTGTTACTGGACTGCAGTTTAATCTATCCTGATTAGTATTAGAAACTTATGTAAGAAGTGGGTAAGTACTATTGAAAACATACCAAAAGCAAAAAAAAAAGGAAAAAAAAACCTGCACTAAAGTAAAATCTGTGAATTTAATGAGTAGCCTGGTGGAGGCTGAAAAGATCAAGATTTAGATCGTGGTCTCGTAGTCACTTGCTGAAGATCAGCAGCGGTATCAGATACTCATATTCGGTAATGCTGCTGCCTGCGATAACTTGCAATGCCAATCATGTGAGCCACGAGCTCTAAACTCTGGAAAACAGCAACTTAGCAGTATGTGTTGGTTGTGACTGACTGTGTTTGGTAAATCCTTATAAGAAAGATGATTCAGCAAAGAACATCTCAGTGTGAAAGCATAAATTTAGGGAGATTTATGGAATCACAGATCAGTAATAATAGGAGATAAAATTGAAAACATCCTTTTGAGACAGAGGCCTGTTAAAATTTAGCCACAAGGGCAAAGATCAGATTTTGAGAGCAGTCTCTCCCCGCTTTTTAAAACTTATCTCTAATGGAAGTGCCTCAGGGAAAAAGTGAAACCAAGGAGACTTTCTCTTCGGAGTGTGGCAGCCTCAAGAGAGCTCTCTTTCAATATAGAGGAGAAGGAATATGAAAACAAATGAAGATTTGAACGTGGCTCACATGGAACTAGCAACAATAGACTGACCAGCAACAATAGATGGAAAATCTATTGGGGTATTGAAAGTCCTTCTGGAAAAAAATACCTATCAAGCCTGTGATTGATTATTTGAGCCTTACCAGTCCTTGGGTGTCCAACTTTCTACAGGCAAGGCCTTAATTAAGGAAGCTGCGCAACCCCAATAAAGGCATATTCTATAGCAACTACTTCAGATATGGTCAAGGGAGGTCCTAGAGCCATGACAAAAATGAGCAAGACACTCTTTCCACAGAGCCCTTCAGCTCTTACCTACGAGCAGGTTCTCAGCTCCAGACCCAGAGAGATTTCAAGATCTCAGGAAATGCTATGAACAAGGACTGCTAGACATCTGGGCACCTCGCTTTCTCTCCCTTTCTAGCATGTGTTTACTGCTTTCATTCTACCCCATTTCACAATTAAACACTGAGTGTACAAGCTAGAGGAAACACAGAAAACCTGTCTCTATTTCACCAGTCTGAACCTACAGATCATGGCATTGCATATTCAGAAACCTTGAAATATGAACCTCGAGACAATGACAAGGGATCCTTGGGGCATGTCATAAGAAAGGAGCAAAGGGACATTTTATAACTAGAAGGGTTAACTGTCACAGTGACAACGGCCGCTCACTGAATATCCATATTGGCCCCATGTCCACAAGCCCCACACAGTGTTTCCAGCTCCTTCACTGGGATCATGTGGTCATTTCCAGCCAGTGTGGCAGGAACAGAAATGATGCATTTAAAATACTCAAGAGCAAATGTGCTATCATTCTGCAATCGCCCCTGTCAAAAAAATTGTATAGGATAAATGTTAGTCAATAGAAATAGACCTCAAGACAACCTGGGGTCAGGAAGACAAATTTGAGAGAAAAAACTTAAAGCAGCTCTTATAAATATACTCTATTCAAAGAAATAACAAGGTAATGAAAATAATGAGTGAAAAAATAAATTTCAGTAGAGAGAATTATAATAAAAATATGGAAATATAAATAATGTCAATGAAGTAAATACTCTAACCAAAATAGTTTATTAAATACATGTGATGAACATTAAATATAAAGACAAACTAAAAGGATGGAGAAAGATATTCCATGCAGCATAAAGAAATCAGTATGATTATATTACTATTAAACAAAGTTTATATTAAGACAAAGTATTATCTGTGATAAAGGAAATTTCATACAGATGAAATGGTTAAAATAACTATGAGTCTAAAATATAGCTTCAAAAAATACATGACAGAACATCAAAATACAGTTCATGAAGCAAAGGGAGGAATGCATAAATCTATAATCATAGTTAATTTAATATTTTTCTATCAATAATTGATAGAATAACTAGCAAAAATCACTTACAGAAGTTGTGAATAAGAATCATCTTAGTATCATTGAAGGGCCAGTGAGATAGCTCAGTGGCATAAGTGCCTGCCTTGCAAGCGCGAGGTGTAAGTTCAACTCCCGTTAACCACATACAAAAAAAGGGCCAGTGATATCGCTCAGTGGCACGGGTGCCTGCTGGCTGGCTCACGAGGTCCCCGGTACCCACAAAAGACAAAAAAAAATCATTGAAAAATATGAAATGCTACTTTTAACAACAGTAGGATATACTTCAAGTTAAGAAGAAAAACATCATCCACCTAAATAGATGATATATTGTAGTATAAACCACAGTAAATTAAAACCAATTAACTTGTTCATTGTACGTTCTCTGAGTATTGGAGACTTAACTGCATACCAGTGACACTAAGGTATCTAGAGAATCCTTTAATATTTTTGAATTAAGCAACACATTTCAAACTATATCATGGATTAAAAAGAAATTAATTGGAAAATTTGAACATTTAGGTTAAAATGGAAAGAAAAAGAAAAATATATCAAACTTTAGGTATACCTAAAGCTATGCTTAGAAAATACTTCATAGAATTGCATGCTATTATGAAAAAAAAATCAAAAGTTTATGAGCTAAATTTTCACTTTAAGAAGCTGGAAAAACAGAAATTTAGCACAAAATCAGTAGCATGAAGAAAATAGTAGAAATCAATCGAATTGCAAACATTAATCAAAGGAATTTCAGGTGCATTACTTTCTGGTGGGATAATTTCAAATGCAAAAAAAAAAAGAAAAAAGTTACAAATATATATCGTGTTTTAGGTTGGTTCTTTGAAATGTTAGATATGTCATGCAAGTTTTCATCACTTTGGGGGAAATATTGATAGTTGGCTTTTCTTAAGAGAGCCAGAACAGAGAAGAATCTGTATTGTGGATGAAAAGTGAAGAGATGGAGCCAGTGGAAGAGCTAGTGTTTGCGTGGAGGCCAGGAGCACATACTTACTGGTCGACCCAGACAGGAAAAGGATTCAGAAGCATAAAATTCCCCAACTACTAGGTGGATTTCATGGTGGTTAACTGATTGGAAAACTTGATGACTCAGGCTTAGTTGTACATACATGAGGCATTTAAAATGCATTTTATCAGGAACTATTTCTATTGCAGATGGAAAAGTTATACCTAAAAATGGTTACAACATTTCAAGAAAAATCTTCAGTGAAAGAAGCAAGAAACCATGATAATTTTTACCATACAGAGCATGATAATGGCAGTTGGTCATCTAGAAATCTTTTTTCTTTTAAAAAACCTGAAATATATGTAGTAATATCACCCATAGAGGGAAAAAGCTCCCATTAGTACAATAAATAGGAACGTAAAAGCAAACAAGAAGTGCTGAGCACTCTGGGTTTTTTTGTTTTGTTTTTGTTTTTGTTTTGCGTCCCGGGAATCAAACTCTGGACCTCGCGCTTGCCAGGCAGGTGCTGTGCCGCTAAGCTATCTCACCAGCCCTGAGCACTCTGTTTGTGATTGTAATTCTGCTTCACCTTTTTCTGGGCTATTTCAGAGCATCCTTGTAGCCAATTCTTTTTAAATAGGCATACTCTTTTCTTGGATTTCCAATAATTTTTGTCCCCTCTTACCAACCTCCCAAAAAAATTAAAACATATTTGGGCAGGACCTGGAGTTGTGAGCAGGGAAAGAGATTTCCACTACAGGAGTTTTTTTTTTTTATTTTTTATTATTTTTTTTTTTTATTTTAAAGAGAAGAAAAAAAACAAAACAAATCAAAAGAAGAACAAATTTTCAAACAACATAATAGGAGGGTAACAATGGTTAATACATTACGTATTACTATCTTTAAGTTAGTTATTCAGGACACCAGACATTAGCATTCAATTGTCCAAACATTATTGGCACAAACCTTACTCTTCAATGAACTAAGTAAAAATGGTAGTGTATCTATCTTAACCATCTTATATATATATATACAATTTTTTTCCCTTTCCCTTCTTTCTTTTCCCTATTCCAGTCTCTCTTTCCTTTTGACCAGTTTCTTTTTGATTCACAATATCTATTGTACATTTTGGATCTTATTTACTCTTTCAGTTTCTCATACTAGAGAGATAATACGATGCTTACACATGTGCTTCTGGTTTATTTCACTTATGAGTATTTTCTCGAGTTGCATCCATTTACCTATAAAAGTTTTTGATCTTATTTAGAAAATAAACTAGAGGTTGGCTATAAAATTATCTAGCCTTAGTTCATACAATCTAATTCCAAGAAAAATGTAACCACCTTATCCTTGCATTTATTTTAGGCAGGAGAAATATAGATTAAATTTTCTATCCAGGATACATTAGATTCAGAACAGTCTATAAAGCAATATGGTAATATGGTGGCTAGGAAACCTGTTTGGTTCTAAACATGTCTAGAATAGCTCCTTCTGTTATCAATTTTTGACAACTGCATGTATCAAAAAGATGTTCCAAAGAACACCAGAATATAACATTATTTCTTTCCCCTCAGATACATATTTAATTTCTGAGATTTATTCTCCAAATTAAATCAAGAAATACTTTTGCTTTTGACTTTCCAATCATACACACTGAAAAAAATGTGATTCCTTGCCTCTTAGTTTCTGAAGTCCAAGTAATCACATTTCTTTTTAAGTGAAATACTGATAAAAACCAGTTACACCTCCCCAGGCTTAAATAATTTTTAGGTTCTATGTGTTCTACAACCCTGCATTATAATGGACTAATATGGTTTGGTTCTCATCAAATAGAATGGGACAGTGTTAAATGCAGACTAAAATGCTAGAAAATATTCGGTGTCATTGAAGTCACCACTTTCAGTCCTATGAATTATCACCAAAATTCCATTTCTTTTTTATAAAAACAACCCAAAAATTATATCTTTTTTTTTTACATACACAGACATAGTTATTTTAAGTTCTTGCTGCTGGCCTTAACATTAAACCTTTCTGGGACCAATATAATATTCCTATTCTTGAGTCATTGCCCTGAATTTCAGTAGCATCCTATATTGATTTTAAGATCTTGCTTATGGCTTTTTAGTCATTTCATGGTTTAAGTGTTCTATACCTTTCAGATTGATTACTTCTATATTATCTGTCACTTTTTTTATTGTCAGAGCAGGGGCTGCTTTCTGCTCTGTTGTCACAAATGGATTCCCATGAGGCTAACACTTTTCATGCATCTTGCCAACAGAAATTGCTACTTCTTGAAGTAAGTAATTTGGAGCCTCTTACAGCTTTATAAAACACAGGTGTAACACTTTTTCCACTGGATTTGGGATGCTCACTTATTTGAGGGTTTGTTCTTAAACTAACAAACGATTCTGGAAAAGCTTTTATAAACACCGGGTACGTTTGTTTCTTGGTAATAGTGTTGCTTTTCTCTATTTCTCTTTCCTAAAAATATGCCAAACAAACAGGTAACATTTTCTGTAATTTGATGGTTGTTTAAATTGCTTTCTAATCAGTATTCTTATGACTTTTCTAATATTATTTTTGGGCCTTTCCCAAAATTGATGACCATATACCCTGATACAGTATAATTTGCTAAAGCTCTCAGTAATCTTAATGGTTTATCTCCTTTCCTTTTTATGAAAACTGTGAAAATGCTAGTAGTTCCAGAATTTCTTCAGCAAATGTCTGCCTTCAATTACATTAGTACAAAACTAGCTGTTAAAGGTGAATTTGATATTTTGTACTACATGTTCACAAGATCACTTACGTCAATTGAAATATAAATATATCTAAAGTAGTTGTGTAAAATGGTTTTAATTTTCAAATATTAAAAAAGGACCAATATTTTCATTAATGGGAAAATTATCATTTAAGGAAAAGAAAATATCAGACGGATTATCATTTTAGTGCCAACTCTCATAGATCCTTATAAATCAAAACTATTAAAAACATTTCTTAGAATTGCAGAATGTGGGATCTGAAGACATTTCAAGATAATCTAGTCAAAATTCTTTATTTCAAAGATAGATTTTAAAGGATAAGTAATTAGAGATAGGAGTAGATATTGCAATGCAATTTTTAATGCCATGTGTTGGATTTTTACCTCCACTAATATGCCTGCCCTAGAACATTTTTCCAAGTTGTTTTCAGAATAAAGACAAGAAATTGAAAAAAAAAAGCATTCTAAAATAACACTTGCATCTACAAACTCCCCAGGCTTGCCTCCAATTTAAAAGGTAGTTTAGTCACTAAAAGGGGACCATTCCAATGCAGTAGGCTTAAGGGCTGACAACCTGACAGTGTCTACTTTTTTGAAACACAGGACAGCTTATTGTCACATGATTAATTTATAATAATTACTATGCATAATAGAAGTAACTCACCTTTTCATAAGAACAAAGTTCTTATGAATAAACAATAGATTCTGCAACATGGAATGATGGGGGCCTTATGACTAATTTATGATGGGTCACAGTCATGTTTGTGGGCCACAAGCACTCTGTAGTGTGTGTAATGAAGGGCAAAAGTGTAAAAGCTAATTGTAACACTAAATAATTTGCCAGGTGTTGGCACTTCTGTTGTAGAGGATCATATCATCTAATTCCTCTTTTTTACCAGGAGGCAAAAAATGTAAAATCTTTGTTACTGCCATGTTATGAAATATTATTTTACTAGTTTGCTAATACAGCTATAATAATTATCATGAACACTAGAGTGTAAAAATATAAATGTATTCTTTTATAGTTTCAATGGTCAGAAATCAGAAACAAGTCCTATGGGGTTAAAATCAAGATTAAGTAGAACTAGTTACTTCTGATGGCTCAGGACGAGAAGGTCATTTCCCTGACTGGTGGCCCCTGACGACTGGCCTTCCATTGTCAAGTCCTTTCCCTTCTGTAGCTCAATCTCTCTGCTTCTCTGAGGTCCCTTTCAATTAGCCACAACCCAATTAATCCAGGATCATCTCTCCATCTCAAAATCCTTAATTTAATTACACGTTCAAAGTAGCACACCCTGTAAGATTACCTTCACAGATTCCAATGATTAGGATTGGCTATCTTTAAGGGTCATTATTTAGCCTATTACAATTAGTTTTAATTTTAAAGTATATGTTCTCATTTACACAGTACCTATTTGGGGGTGAGAAGAAACTGTTTTCCAAATATTTATATAACCTTTTGGGGGTGGTTATTAAACTCTGACCTATTAAAAACCTTGTAGCAAAATAGATTACCCCTTGATTCAGTAAGATATAGTTATATATTACAACAAATGGTATTAACACTCTTTTGGAGCTTACCAAGGTTTAGAGTTTCTGAAACAGGAAGATATGTTCCAAAGAAATCATTTAAGAAGGGAAAACCTGGCCGGTGAGACGGCTCAGCGGCTTAAGCGCCTGCCTTGCAAGCGCGAGGGCCCGAGTTCGACTCCCGGATCCCACATACGAAAAAGGGGCCGGTGATATCGCTCAGTGGCACGGGTGCCTGCTGGCGCGCGAGGTCCTGAGGTCGTCCCCCCGGTACCCACAAAAAAAAAAAAAAAAAAAAAAAAAAAAAAAGAAGGGAAAACCTTCAAATAGAGACCTCAGGAAAAGCAGTCAATGCTTTTCCCTATCCAATTAAACTTTTGTTTCAGTGAATCAAAATAGCTAGGAGGAGAACATCCAAAGACCTAACTGTGGCATGTAATTTATGTCACCTTAAAATTTCTCGGGCTGGTGATATAGCTCAGTGGCATAAGTGCCTGCCTGGCAAGCGCAAGGTCCTGAGTTCAACTCTCGGTACCCGCATATAAAAAAATAAAAATTTCTCATTTATCTTCATATCCCACCCATAGCACAGTGCTTAGCAAATGAAAAGTTTTGTCTTATATTTTCTGCAATTGAAATGAGTACTTGAATTTGTGTTCATAGATATCCCTTTTATTTCTCTTGAATTATATGTCCTTTTAGTGACCAGACAGCCTATAAAATTGTAAAACTACCTATACTACTACTACCAACCATTGCAAATATTACTTATTTTATCTTATGTACATACATATATTATCATGTACATACACACATACATATATATATACATACATGTATATGATATTCAAATGATTTGGTTCTCGATCTTGTCCTAAATAAGTAGAAATGTCACAGTCAAACTCTTTGGTTAATACTCTCTTTTCTTGATGGTCTTTAATCACAGGATGCAGGTCAATCATACTAATTTTTTTTTCAGAAAGCAAGATGCTTTGATCTGGGCTCCGTATTTATTTCCTAAATGCAAGTCAACATCATTTGTTCACGGAACAAAATCCTTATAGAGTATTTCTCTTGCATCAGGTTCTGTCAAAGTCAGCATCTTGGGTCAAATTTCTCTTACAAGGAGTATAATTCTGCAGTTACTATTTTTTGGTTTTGGAGACTTGGATGGAATATTCTAAGCTTCTGTGAGTATCCATAATTTTTCTTCTTCACATGTCTCATACTTTCTAAGTTCCTATTCATGTGACCCTTCACTGTATCTTCCACAAAATCACTCTGCTAATTCTGCCTCTTCTCACCCTGCTAATTCTACCTTTTCTAGATGACCCAAGCCATAAAGGAAGGAGAATGGCCATTATGTTCCTAAAATATATAGCTTAGGAAAAACTATTTCACACACTACAAAAGTAAAAACAAATCTTCAAAATAACATTTCTAATACTGAAAAATATATTAACTGCCTAAGTCTGTCAGATACATGATTTAAAAGAACAGGATTTCAACCACAAGCTATTGAGAGCTTTCAGAGAAAAGGGAACAGAAAGAAGAAAGGAATTCCAAAAAAAAAAGAAAAAAAAAGGAATAGTTGAGTTAAATGATTAACCACTTCACATCATGTGGAAAAGCAAACTTCTACCGAAAGCCTTTGGAACATGGAAAGTCTAATTCTTTTATTTATTTATTTATTTATTTATTTATTTTTTTTTGGACACCGAGAATGGAAAGTATAATTTTTAAAAGTACACAAAACATGTTATTCATTTCTGGTGCCCGATTTCCACATCATACTGCTTATGCTACAAAGCAGGCACAGAGACCAATGGAAACTACATTTGTGGAGCACTAGAGAAAAGTGGTGACGTATTTTGTTAGGATTTACCTCTACGGGATAAATTAAAAGTTTCTTATTTTTCCTATAATTTCCAACATTTTCTTCCAGTCTTCATGATCTCTCTCTTACTGACAGTCTTCTTACTCTGTGGTACAGATATAGCCCTGGATTATCCATGAGCTTTCTTGCAATTTAAATTGTCTCATATTTCTTGTGGGCAGAGGTTGGTAGAGAGTATCTCTTGAACTTTTAAAAACAGAAGTTTAGAATTTTCCCACATTTGACTCACAGTTACCTTCATATTGCCTGGAGACAATGAAAGTTTCTTTGAAACAATAATAACTGAATATCAGAGTTTGCTTAGCAGCAACTCAGTAGAGGGATGATCATCACCACTCATCACCAAAACATGTCTCCCATTAGTTTACAAAAATTACTAGATCTGGAGACTTGGATGGAATTTTCTAAGCTTCTGTGAGTATCCATAAGATTTCTTCTCCACATATCTCATGCTTTCTAAGTTCAAAGTACAAAAAACCTGGATTTACTCCTACATGATTAAAATTTGTCCAACCTGGTTTGTCATAAATATCAGTTTGAGCTATGAATGTAGCTCATATAATATGATCTACATATTTTAATAAAATCATTTTAATATTAAAATATCAGAAGGATTAAAATGTAGAAATATACATATTTTGCTAACAGTTAGTACCCATAATACATGTAATTCCTTTATGTAGTTCCAGTCCTAGGATGTTGCCTTTGTTTTAGTATACACTTTGTACTATCCTTAAAACAATAATGATAATGACAACATAAATATATAAAATGGAGAATCACCATCCTATTACACAAGATGGAACCAGATCTTTATTATTAAATTATTATCTATATTCTTGTTTATGAACTATTACCAAAAAGTCAAGTATTTTATAAAAGGGAGAAAAGAATTAACTACTATGGATGATCAAATTTCATAAGCAATAAATCAATTTTGCTACTCAGTACTCTTTTTTCAAGAACTTTGACTTTTCTGAGTGGCTCTAGCTACCCTATACTAAAAGAATTTGCATTTTATATGAAAAAAATATTTACTAGTCCAAAAAGTTTGACAGACAAATTTAATCAACTGTATTAAAAAGTGGTAAATATAGAATATATTCTTTGGTGTCAAAGTTTTGTTTCACCAAGTATAACGTACTTAAATCTTATACCATTTAAAGGTACGTTACCAAGCAGCAATAATTTTCTTCAGATTTATTGTATGAAAACAGTTGTATCTATGAAAAATCAAGTGTGAAAAAATCTTTTTGAAACAATAATAACTGAACATCAGAATTTGAGTAGCTGCAATTCAGTAAATGGCAATCGCCATTCATTATCAAAACATTTATTTTACCTGTTTATAGAAAGTTCTCAATCTAAAGTGTATTTTCTATATGAGTAAAATTTGTCTACCTCGTTCTCAGAAGTTTTTGTTCACAGGATCCATTTTCAGAAACATAAAAGGCTTTTGATTATGTGGGCTATATATCACTAATTACCATTTGGGGATGAAAAATAAAGAAATTAAAAATATGTATTAACTCACTAAGAAAAGCACTAATAAATATCACATATTTATAAAACATAACAATCTTCCATAGCAAACAAAAAAAGTGGCAGTGTGGGGCATTGATTTACACTTTTCCAAATATCTTTAATATTTAACTTAATGAAAAAAAGAGGGATGAATTCCTTTATGTACCTCCACATTGACTGTACTGCTCTGTGCTGATTTGGCTACTGTACCTGGAGAAGACAGCCTTGCATAGACATGAAACTGGAAATAGGAGGGGTGTTTTCAAAAATTTTTCAGTTGATCGTGGATATTGTTTGATACTACATTAAAACACAGTAAGTAGCAATTTCTTTTTTTTTTTAGTTTTCCTGTTATTTTATTATTTTTTATTAGCATATGTCTGCAATACAGGAAATTTACATCCATCTTAGAGAGTAGGTGCATATACATCACATGGTTCAATTTTTTTAATCCCCTCCCCTTCCCACCCACCTCCCTCTTTCCATCTCTAAATCGCCTTTCCCTATTTTCATTCCTATAGTTATTTTCAGTTCATATTTATGACATATGTTTACATTCGTGTCATATAATGTTGCAGTCATGTATTTGGTAGCTGTACATGACACATTTTGTCTTTTTTTTCTTCCCCTTCCCTCTCCCTGTCACCTCTGTTCAGTATCTTAGACCCTTTCCCATTTGCAAAAAATCTGTTTCCGTGTTTCCTTCTATCCATCCTTTATTTTGCTCTTTATTTGTACTTTGCCTTACTCCAACAAGAGAGGACAGGTACAATTTCTTAAATGTCATTTATAATTTGGACTTTGAGGTCATGTCAATAAACTTTTTATACCCTGTTAAATAAAATTCATTGGTAACATCAAACACTGGTCATTTTGAAAATATTAGTTCACTGAGTTGTATAGATCATTCAATGTATTTAGTTATTTACTTATTTTTGGTGCTAGAAATTGATTCCAGGCCCTCATGCATGCTAAGCATATCCTCTACCACTGAGCTACAAATTCAGCCCCAAAAGTTGACATGCTTATTTTGCAATATCAAAAAAATCACATCTGTTAACATCATGTCTATCCTATTAGAAAATGCTTTGCAGTTTGAAAAACTATCAAGCTCACAATGGCATACATAAGCTTTCCAAAATTGTAATTTTCATTTGAAAGTTCAAACTTTTAACTATTTTTTAAATGACAGGATCATTTTGTTCACTTTCAAGAGAATGTATTTAGAATGGCTGAGACTGACTAACCATGGTTTGTCTTTCAATTGCTCTTTTAAGTAAAAGTAATGTTCTATTAAAAAAAAAAAAGTGGCTAGTTCAATTCACAAATCCGAATATCAAACAAGTGCTTTCCTGGAGACAGCCTACTTTGGTGTGCAGCCGAAGTGTTTTCTGTGTTCTGATTTCATCACAAAGAATATTAAAAAGACATGTACTCAAGTGTTGAAATTTAATACAATTAATATTTACTGCAACACCAAGTAAATTCGTAATTAAAATTGTCCATGCAAGCTCATGGCAGTGAGGGACACAACAAGTACTGTCAATGCCACCACTTGGTTCATACTGAGGCCAGAAGTTTTACTCACTGTTACCTTTCACTAGGAACAAAATGTCAACACGCTGAAAGTAGCTATCTAAATATTACCTGAAGTAGTTTACAGTTTGAAGATCCTATCTTCTCCAGAAAGGATCTTGTCTACCCCAAAGGTTGTGTAGCCCATAATTTAAGAAATGCAGGTCTAGACAATAAAAGACATGGAACAAGTAAAAAAAGAAATACTTGCTAACAGGAAAAAAATTGTTTTTCAAAACAAAAAATGCAGCATTTTCTACATGTGCTTCTGTAAAATAAAATAAAACATAGTTATTAAAAATCAGGAAGAATCCAGAAACATGAAGTTAAAATAAACAAAACACCTTAAGCATAAGCATTTGAAGCATGAGTTAGGAATGCAGTTTTCATATCAATTGAGATGTTTGGTAATGCACACTGCCTTTTTTTTTTATACCTGAATATGTCTCAAAGCTGTAAAAGCTTAGGATAGAGATCTATTTTTACTTATGAATGATTCCTCATAGTTTGTAAACAATTTGGATGGACAGAATTTTTTAGGCCCAAAATATTTTGATTAAATGCAGAACATAAAATAGTTATTACTAAAATGTTTAAGAAGTGTTTATCAGATTTCTTGGCCTACATATAGTTGTGGGTTTTGACCGTTATGTTTCAGTGTATCTAGAGCATACAGTGATCTTAAGTTATAAGAGTAAAATGGTTACTTACAGACAACAGCCATTACTCAATAGATAGAGGTGTCTAAATTATCTGCTCAAAACCGTCAGACCATTAGCCCCACTTATCTAAAACTGTGGGTAAGTTAAGGAAACTCACAAAGAGAATATACTCTTTCTTAGCTATTTGAGTTTCTTTCTCTATCAGGCATTAAAACCCAAGTAAAATGTGCATTCAAATCACACCTGTTTCATTTTCTCAAAAGTGCAATTTCAGCTATTTAACAATTCATTCCTCTTAGGGATACATTTTACTGGGAGATTTAAGCTAGGGAGAGATCAGCCTGCGTAAATCATGCAGTTAACTGATTTTTGATAATAGAAAAATTTGGCTGGTTGGAAATGCTTAAAGACTGCGGAAGTACAGAATGCGGTGGGTCACTAGAAAGAATTCTGCTTCTATAACCAGGAGGCAAAGGCCTGAGTCTCATGTCACTACCTTCAAGTGTCATTCTCTAACAACCTATTCTTGGTCTATTACCCCAAAACAAGAATTAGAAAGTTGACAAAAATAATAAATACAGGGTTATTCTGAATTATAATGCAGAGGGGTAGCTGAATGTAACCAGCTTTTATATTCCTTCTGTCAGATTTCAACCATCAGCTTAAAATCCTTAGAAAAAATGATATTTATTTGAGAGGTTAGATAGCAGTGTGTTATTTCCTGGCTACACATGTCAGACTTTAAGCTTCAGAAAAGCTAAACAATGTTCTGTCCCTGTAGTATGGGAATGCATAATGACATAGCCATTTTATTTTAGTGGTGGGAAAAAGCCAGTATTACCATTTTCAATGCTATTGTTAAATGTTACTTGGTTTCTTTTAGTGGTAAATTTAGGGACCACCCCTATATGTTACTGCATAAAGATAATATTCGTCATCTTCTTTGAATAGCAAGCAAAACCTTCCTCCATCTCTCTAGCCACGAACACTTAGCTGCTCTCTCTTCCTCAAGACAAATACTAGCCAGAAAATTCATTGGGTTCAAATGTCATATTTTGTGGTACATCCCAGACATCTGTCTCATGAAGTGTCTCCTCCACTCTGTAGAAGATGATGAGAGGCACGAAACATTTCCTTAGAAAAGTGTCCTTTTCTGGTTACTCTACAATCTGTGCACGAAGCATGCGATTTCAGGGAGATCAGGATTCCCTGTAACCGAATTAAGTGTTAAGTCCCTCTTTATGAAATATTGGATCAGGCAGACAAGAATGACTGTGAGCTTATGAGCATAAATGCTTCTGTTTTCTTTTAAAAGGGAAGGATATGTACGAGTTAGTTAGACTATAAGCTCACTAAAGGAAGACTTCTTTTTCACTCTTTGTACTATTGTATTTATTTATTTATTTTGTGCGTACCGGGGGTCGACCTCAAGACCTCGCGCGCCAGCAGGCGCCCGTGCCGCTGAGCGATATCACCGGCCCTGTACTATATTATGTATATGGTAGAATCTTTCCTTCCTTCTTTCCCTATTTTCTACTCCATCCTGAGACAGGATGCAAATCTATTACAGCACAAACACAAAATTAAAAAAACATATTGAAATTAGCTGAGGAAAAAATAAAGGAATAAGCAAGCATTAGACATAAAACAGAACCTAGTTCCTGCAAGCAAGTCACAATTTTAAGTCTAAAGCTTTCTAACAGACATTATTAAAAGGCAAACCTGGTCAATTCAGTGCCCTGAAGATCAAGTGAACAAAATCTCCAGGATAAATACTATTCCTTCTCCTGACACAGCTGCCAGGAATTTCTGGTTCTAAACAGATATTGTGAATTTAATGGGAAATCTCCTCTTTATATTGAACACAACAATGATTTCATTGGGGCTATTTCTTCTAGTAACCCTCAAGGTAGTAATTCTGTAGAGAAGACAAAATACATGATCAGGAACAGCTTTCTGCTAGTCTAATTTAATTCAAGAAGAGATTATTTTTGTATTACCTAAAAAAATGGATTACTGGATAGCCATTCTGATCAAAGACTATCATTCAAACAGGGGTTTGTAGCTTCAGAGAGTTTGAATTTGTGTTCCTGACAATACCTACAATTGCCTGTGCTGCTAATTGTTGAGGAAGTAAAGACCCTAGTGCCTAGCTACAGTGCGGCTGTGCTGGGGTTTTAGCTCAGGTGCTCCTGGGAGGACTGGGGGAGGAGCCATCTGTTTCTCAGTGGAGTGGAGCTGAGGGAACTCTGAGGCAGATTAAAGCTTTGCTTAGCTTCCTGTACCCCAGTGCCTGGGAAAATAGCTACCTTGGGATTGAAATTGATACACTATTGATTTTATTTTCAATCTACCTCTATTCACCTATGCCATGGTTCTCTCTTTAAAAAATAGAGTCTATTCTGTTTTAAAAAAAATTGATATCATTTGATATACTTTTTTCTAAATAAACCTGTACTTGACCACTGAGGTATTCATACTTATCTAAGTAGTCGAAAAAATTCTCTTGACCCTGGAAAATACATGATTAAAATAGCCTTAAAATTTATTATATATTTGTAGTACATAGTTAAAATATAAATGTGTATAAAATAAAATAAAAATATGAAATATGTAACTAATGTATTTAAAAATAGTTTAAATCAAAACTGAATAATCATGAAATATATATGTACTTATATATTTAAAATTATATTTATGTATTGTTGATATATATAGTTACGATACTTCCTAATCATTACAATCTTACTAAGATATTCCACTTTGAAAAAATTTCATGGCCTTATTACCATAAGAAAATCTCATAATAATTGTAGGCCTTTTAGACAATATTTTATTTCACTATCTTCATATGTTTACAACTGCATTTAGTTTGCATTTTGTCTTCTAGAAGAACTATGGCTTCTGAGGGATATTTTTAAAGTTTATTTTATCTGGGAATCTATTTAACAAAACAAATTTTACCTTATTACATATACTTCAGTTATTTCCAAGTTTTTGAGGTTTTGGTTTATGGTTTTTAATCAAGGATACATGATTCTTCCTTTACTTTGACTTATAAAGGAATTTACATATTTTAAATATTTCTTAACTGAGATAAGCTTAGGTCTTTCCATCTCTTAACAAATAATTCACATTCTTAATAACTCATACACATCCTTTCTGTATCAAAATTCCAAACTTCTTCAGAGACTATCAAATTAATCTTTATTAATTAAATTAATAAATTAAATCAAATTATAAATCTGCTTGTTTCTATTCTTCGAAATAAAGTCTTGGCAATATTTTAGAGTTCTATTTAGTTTTTTTTTTTTTTTTGGTGGGTACCGGGGGGGTCGACCTCAGGACCTCACGCGCCAGGAGGCGCCCGTGCCGCTCAGCGATATCACCGGCCCCTTTTTCCTACGTGGGTTCGGGGAGTCGAACTCAGGCCCTCGCGCTTGCCGGGCAGGCGCTTAAGCCGCTGAGCCATCTCACCGGCCCTAGAGTTCTATTTAGTTTTAAGCAAGCATCTAATAACGCTCTGCTTTCCTTTTACAAAATAAAAAGGTTTTATGAGCAATGTGATTATACCCTTTCTCAAATTTTTCAAAGCCACAGCTACCATGCTTTAAATAATCACTTGATGAAGACTAAAATAAAAAGAAGATGCCAACTGTAACAGATGTCTTCTCTACGAGTCTTTGCTATGCGTTTCCACTCAAAATTAGAGGAAGTTGTAAAGGCAGAGTTTCCCTGGATGCACATCCCCATTATTTCAATGTCTTCCTTTTGTCTCATTCAAAATTTTATTAAAAAGCAAATATTATTCTTTCTGTCAATCTCCCAATTCTGCCGTGTCTATTCTGCCTTTATGTCTTAGAATACTTGGTCCTATACCGATTACCTCTTTAGTGAGTCCTCAGTTCATTTAGAAATTTCTCCTCACAGCTTTTAGCATTTTTCTTTCATTCTGAAGTTTTACAGATGAGCACAAGACTGCAGTAAACGAGATGGGCCTCTGAGGAAGCAGCGCTATAGCTGCTCTTTGTTATACAACAATTCTGAGATTGAGCTGAATGAATTGCTCAAGATCACACACAGGCAGACTTGCAATGGGAAACTGGAACTGCTCCCTCCTGAGTCTGTCTCCTCAATACTACATTTACGTGACCTGTGAAATCTTCGCACAGAGTGCGAGTGAAGACAGAGGAAGAGCTTTGGAGTTGTCACTGCAAGAATAGAGAGAGGACGTCCACGAAGCACAGTTCCTACATCAGGTACTTCGCGTGCCTCGCAAGGAACCAAAGGTGAAAACATAAAACCTTCAGTTTAAAAAGGACAAACTACATGTCAAACCCATTACTTTTTTGTATGGTTTTACTCTTAGTTTTCCCAAATTATTTTCTTCAGAATTGAACCATCTGTTTATTATTTTTTGTCTTTATTTTATCTTTATCTTAAACTACACTGAGTAGTAGAAGCAACTTTATTCCTTCTTTCTTTTCCCTTTACATCACTGCATCACTTTCTCTTTTCTTATGTCTCCACAGGAACAGAACAATTAAATACAGAATTTGTATTAGAATTAATAATTTAATTTTTAAATAAATTTTTAAAAATCTTTAGAAATTTACTTGCCACAGTCTTTGTACTTTAAAATCAACTGGTACCGTTACACTGCCCTATGTTTCCCCCAGCTTTCAGTTCTTTTGCCTTTTTTTCCCCAGATAAAATGATAGTTTTTAATTTATATGTCCCAAATGAGACCTCCAAACAATTTCTACTTTCCATGGCTTTGAGATTGGCAGGGACAGTGCTTTGCTAATGTTCTATGTGAGAACTCAAACAGAGGCCACTGAAGCACCTTGACTCCCTACAGCGACATTCTTGTGGCCTTAGCCCTTTGGGGGAGGCCACCACGAAGGCAGGGTGAGCTTTGCTCAGAGTGCTAGGGAGAAACCTAGAGCTTGCAACTGCTATGGTGATACCCCTTTCCATGGCCTCCACCTCAGATGGTTCTTTTTTTTTTTTTTTTTTTTTTAATTTTAAAGAGAAGAAAAAACAAAAAAAATCAAAAAAAAGAACAAATTTTCAAAACAACATAATATGAGGGTAACAATGGTCAATGCATTACCTATTATTATCTTTAAGTTAGTTATTCAGGATACCAGACATTAGCATTCAATTGTCCAAACATTATTGGCTCAAACCTTACTCTTCAATGAACTAAGTAAAATTGGTAGCGTATCTATCTTAACCATCTTATATATATATACAATTTTTTTCCCTTTCCCTTCTTTCTTTTCCCTATTCCAGTCTCTCTTTCCTATTGACCAATTTCTTTTTGATTCACCGTGTCTATTGTACATTTTGGATCTTATTTACTCTTTCAGTTTCTCATACTAGAGAGACAATACGATGCTTACACATGTGCGTCCGGTTTATTTCACTTATGAGTATTTTCTCGAGTTGCATCCATTTACCTATAAAAGTCTCCAGTTTATGCTTCCTTATGGCTGAATAGTACTCCATTGTATAAAAATGCCACATCTTTCTTATCCATTCCTCAGTTGATGGGCATTTGGGTTGCTTCCAAGATCTGGCTATTACAAATTGTGCTGCTATAAACATGGGTGCACATATATCACTGTGGTACGATGTTTTTAATTCTTCTGGGAAGATGCCCAGAAGGGGAATAGCTGGGTCAAATGGGACCTCCAACCCTAGTTTTTTGAGGAATCTCCACACTGACTTCCACAGTGGCTGTACCAGTCAACACTCCCACCAACAGTGAAGAAGGGTTCCTTTTTCCCCACAGCCCCTCCAGCATTTGTTATTAGTTGATTTCTTTATAGTAGACATTCTTTCTGGGGTGAGATGGTATCTCAGTGTTGTTTTAATTTGCATCTCTTGAATGACTAGTGATGTTGCACATTTTTTTGTATATTTATTTGCCATTAGTATTTCTTCATCTGAGAAATGTGTATTCATCTCAGATGCCCATTTTTGGAGTGGGTCTTTAAATTTGGGAGGTCTGATTTTTTTGAGTTCTTTATATGTTCTCGATAGTAATCCTTTGTCTGAGGAACAGCTGGCAAACATTTTTTCCCACGTTGTGGGTTGTCTTTTCACTCTGTTGGTGGTTTCTCTTGCTGTGCAAAAGCTTTTTAATAAGATGAGATCCCAGTTATTGATTCTTTGGGATAGTTCCCATGTGGTTGAGTTTTTATTCATAAAGTCTTTGCCTACACCAATGTCTTCAAGGGTTTTACCTATCCTACCTTCCAGCAGATTTAATGTTTCTGTTTTAACATTTAGATCTCTGATCCATTTTGAATTTAGTTTAGTGCATGGTGAAAGATATGGGTCTAGTTTTAATCTTCGGCATGTGTAGAGCCAGTTTTTCCAGCACAATTTATTAAAGAGGCTATCTTTCTTCCAGCTAATGTGTTTGGCACCTTTTTCAAAGATAAGGTTCAGACGGTTCTTTTAAGCATCCACTCTCTACACTCTCATAGGAATAGTGCTTTTTGCATCTACACCCACCTTCCTCTAAAATTATCTATTTTTCTTCAAATAACCCCTGTTCTCTGATACATTCTCCACTTCATATCCTTCAGGGAACATGTCTACCAGTTTGTTTTAACAGAAACCTGAATCTCTACACAGGAGACCCTTGTAGTGAAGAGGAAGCAGGTAGACATTTTGCTTGCCTTTTATCACCCTTTTCTTAACACCCTTCCTGGAGTCGCCTAGGAGTCACTTCATTTAAACAGTATGCCATCCAGCTATAACCCTGCTAGCCCTCCTTTCTGCTTTGCTTACTGTCATTCTCCTACTTGTGCTAAAGCTGAGCTCATCACTTTCGTTGTCATTCAAATACTGCAATTGTCTTTGATGATTTCAGTATCTATGACGGTGTCCCATCAGATGCTTCAAGAGTTGCTCAGCTTCCTCAAAAATAATATGCATGTCTTTGTAACCACCCAAACTCACTGCTGTTTCCTAAATTCTTACCACCTCAAAATATCCCACTTCTGAAGTTTAAGACACATTATCTCATTTTGTAACTACTCATTTTTGTCTCTTAATATCTTAGTTTTATCTTAGTTTGTGATCTTTTTGTTGGGGTCATCAAGAAAACTTCTTTGGTAAATACCAGATTTAAGGTGAGAACTATCTTAACTCCTCATATACACTTAGGTTTCCACAGCCATTTCTCCCTCCTCTCCTCTCCTCTCCTCTCCTCTCCTCTCATCCCCTCCCTTCCCTCTCTGTCTGTCTGTCTGTCTGTCTCTCTCTCTCTCTCTTTCTGTCTTTGGAAGGGATATCTCCTCCCTTCTCTGATTACAAGTTTTCAAATGCTTTTATGCTTGCATTTTTCTGCTTATTAACATGCTTTATTTTCTTTTCCTTCCCATTGTAAGTAATTGATATTATTTCAGTTTCTTTCTTCAGTATACTTTTTGTCTCTCATTTGTTTTTAGGTCTCCTGCAACCTACAAAATTCAAGCTGTGAATCAAAAGAAACGTGAAGACTTTCCTTTCAAATGTGAGCAGCTAGTTGACACAGGAGAAAGTGACCTGCTACTGCTATTAACAATTCTAGGTGTATAAATGAATAAGTTCCCTCAATGCTTCTTTTATATCGTTATCCAGCTACGATTTGGTTCAAATATTGAACAATAAAACTCTTTACCAAACCTCTGGACTTACTTCATAACATTTATGTTTTTACTTAAAGATTTAAATCATGTCATTTAAAATATCCTGCTCTCCCTCTCTCATGGAAGATAGCCCTTTTATCCGAGACTAGTGCTTCTCCCAGGGCTCTGTGTGATCCAATTCCATTCCACATCCTTGGGGGATTGGCTTTGCAAAACATCTCCTTTGCTCTTGCAAAAAGCATTAACATTTCTTCCTCTATTAGTTTTTCCTTCTCAGCAAATACGTATGCTCAAATGCCCCCACCTTAAAAAAGTTCCTGTGATCTATTTCTGTCTACTAATTTACCACTTCCTGACACAATCTATGCTTTTTAAATAATCCATACTGCATTTGTCTATGCTCTCACTTTCCAGTTTCTCTTCAGCCCATTGAAATATAGCTTCTGCCTCCACCGCTCAAGTGAATTTATTAAAGTCACTTTGGTCTATTAATCATCCCCAGCCTCTTTTGCTTTCCTGTGGTATTTGACATATTTGACTACTCCTTTTCTGTAGAAACCATGTTTGAAGTTCTTTACATTTATATTAGTTGAATGAGAGTTTTCCTGCTATCCTTCTGGCCACAACTGCTCATATGATATTCACATGTTCAAGCTCATGAGATTCTCACATTCTCAGGAATATTAATCCTTCTCAGATTACTCAGACACTTAGCCATCTGCCCTTGCCTCTCAGTGCAGTTTCCATTTGAAACTTTAATAACACCATAGACAGATGTTTCCCACAAACTCCTGCACAATTCTTGTTGCTGAGATTTAGAGATGTCTATCAATTTCCTACATCTCCCTTTGAGTGGGCAACCCAACTCAGTATGTTCAAAGCTAAAACCTTCTCCTCACATTCGCTCTTCTTCTTAAAAAAAGGTACCAACAATCACCCAGTTTCACAAGTTGAAAACCTGAGATTTATTCTTAAGTCCTCTTTCCCACTAGCTCCTACCTCCAATCAATGGCCAAGATTTCACAGAGTCCCATTGCTGTTTCCTCTAAAATGCCTCTTTCTTCTCCTATTTTATCCCTGTTTCATTTCTTGAAACTGTTATCACATAAAGCTTGATTAGTATAAGAACCTCCTACTTTGTATTTCCATCTCTTTTGTCTTATCACACTTCAACCTTATTGCTGCCAAAGTTGTCCACGTTAAAAGAAGTGAAAATGACTGTGCCCATAAACATCTTAAAAACCTATCACTTGCTTCTCTTTTAAAATAAAGTTCAAACTTGTTTTACAGTGCCATTTGCAGTTCTGCTGTCCTCAGCCTCCCACCTGATGGTCACACACACCCTTAATATTTTCTGATCTGATCCATTCAGGTGTGGACCATTTTTTCAACCATGCTTTACTGTGTAAAGAAATAATATCAAAATTTCTATCATATACTGTTTTTACATAGTTAGCTCTTACCCAGTCTTAAAATTTTAGATCAAAATTCAGATCAAAGTAATCTTCTTGAAGAAACCCTCCCTAACCCTCTATTTAATACAAATGCCTCTTCTCCAGATAGATGCTTCAGTGCACCCGATGTTTTTCACCCTGCTCTTCTTAGTTTATCTCATTGTATTTTTTGGTATAGACTGTAAGCTCAATGTGTCAGATACACGGTTTAAACAATTTCATATCCAGGTTTCAACAATATCTAGCATGTGTTAGTCATTCAGAGCTGGCTAATGAATATCTTCCTCTCTAGACTACTAGAGCACTTAGTAAATATACCTAGGTAAAATATTGTTTAAATATAATATATTTTTAATTGTAATGTATAAGGAGTATATACATATATATATTTGAGGGATATGTAATAATATCTTAAATGACTTGCTAAGTGAAAATGTATATAATTATAAGTACACACCCATTGTACACTTTTGCAAATATATAATAGAAGGTAAAGAGCATGAAAATTGACCCAAATATTAGTGATTTAACTATGGATTTGGGTTCATTGATGACTTTTATATTTTTAGGTTAATTTCAGTTAAAATTAAATAATATTAAGTTTATATAATATTAAACTATGCTTTATCTTCTTCTTGCAATAGTCTGATCGTATTTCATTTGTATGTTATTCCCTTTTGTCTTCTATTCTCTGTCAAAACACAAAGGAAATATATCCCAAGTATGGCTTAAAAAACTGCAAAATAATCTCTTCCCCCCAAAAAAGTTTTCAACACAGTAGTATAGAGCAATGTTTACCAATCAAATTGTTTATGCAAATAACTGCATCTAGATTGGCTTGTAACTAAGTGCAGTGGAAACCATCATTCACCTCTGATGAGCCACGCAGATAGCATATGCAAATCTCAGAGCTGCATAATAGCTTTTTCTGGACTTCTAACTTCAGTTGCCTTTCAGAATATTAGTTTTAACAATACTAGTCTACAAAATCCACGGACATTAACTGGACAGACTTTTTTTTTCTAACAGAAAGTATTTGAAGATATAAATGCTAACATATATACTGCATGTGAATACTTGTTTTTTGTAACACAAAATTATAGGATCTACACTTTCGCTTAAAGGCTATTCACATTAAAGTAGGCAATCATTTCTTTTGGTATTAGACTATACGTCAAATGACTTTTATGCAAAACACTTGAGAATATGACTTGAAAATAAACTTACATTTTCATTAAATGACTCCATGATTTGTTCTATCTTAGAAGACCTCATTTTTCTATTGCGTTTTTAAAATTTTCGGAATCTTGTAGGTATTCATTTTGTTGACCTACTACCAGGTTAAAAAAAACCTTTATTCTAAATCACATATAGAGCTCTTATTTTTCCTATTCAGGCATAACAAAATTCCTCTTTATTTCTATTTATTCGTAGCAAAAAGAAGAAGAAAATCTAATGGTAACACTTTTCTATTACTGCATTACAATTACTAGTGATTTTTTCACTCTACTCAATAAATCAGTAATTTTGACAGAATTCATTAGATTCAGTATAATGCATCATAATGATTTAAAAAGGTATACTGATTATAAAATATAATCTAATGAATCATTAAATCTCTCAAAGACATACTGGAAAACAGATTTGAAATGAAAAATCTCATTGTCTTTTCTGTTGTGTTGTTAGAACTTTTAAAAATGTACTGCTGTTATTGTCCAGAATCATGCATTTCACCCTCAGATGTGATTTAGAATGTGACCTACTTGAATATTTCCTCATATGTCAATCATATGAGCTAAATTAATAATAATCTCAAGAATCTATACGATCATAACACAATTGCTTTATGCAATTCAGGTACACTTTACATTGATGCACAAAGTTCTTTTCCAAATTTCCCTTAAATGTATGAAACAAAGAGTGAAAACTTTAACATACTGCTTCAATTGTGAGAATATAGTGGGGTAATTTCCTTCTACTCTTGGCCTATGCCACTTGTCTATGACAATAGCTTGCTTTCAAATTTAAGACCCTTATTCGGAGGTTAATGCGAGGTGGGAACTCCATTCAGTGTTATTTTGGCTTAAGGGCATAATGTCACAATTTGGTGCATCCTCTAATGACATTTTTTTTTTTTTTTTTCTAAAGGCAGCTTACAGCTTAGACCTAGTTCAGCGAATTTCCTTGTAAGGTCCTTGGAAGACTGGAGGAAAAAACATACAATTGATTGCGTGGCCAAATTTCTGTTCATGCCTGCTTACTGATTTTTGTTCATTTCACAAATAAACAAGGCATGAATACATCAACCCACAAACCATAAACAATAAAGAACTTCATCCTATAAGTTTGCTACGGCCAGCAGTTTGTGGCTGAATCTGCTATTTGTCATAAGATAAATGATAAAGTGATTGCCATTTGTCACCGAATACACAAGAGGGGTGCTCAGCTGTAAACCACTCAAAGGCAGACAACAGTAAATATTGCCATTCTTATCACTAACTTCCTTTAAAAGGGCGCCCTGAATCTATGAAAATAAAGGGACATTATGTTTGGAGTAAAATTCTTATTCTTTTAACCTAAGAAGAAAAATCATAGAATAAGCAGCAAACATCTGAGTATACCCCCTTGAAAACCTTGTATTTACCACAACATAGAAAGCATGCAAACACAGGACCTCTTTTATAAGGAAGGTGTTTTATAAAGTTGAACATTGAATTT